>QTSX02006099.1:0-25715 GCA_014839935.2 Entomophthora muscae | reverse complement strand
TGACCTTCTTTGTATTGTCTCCAGATGGTGGGGAGCGCCATCTGCTGGGTTCTTTTCTTTGGAGGAATTTTTCCTTTAAGTTGCTTAGGTATGGATAACCTACCTGTGCTACCACTGTCAAGATATACTTCTGGGAAGTATAGTAAACAAGATAAAGGGGGAATAAGAAGAGGATGATACTTTATTAGATATGAGTTTAGCATATTATATAGTATCATGAGAAGCCACATACTTTTCATGTACGCCATGGTAGTCATGGGGCTTATCCAAGTTATTGTTCCTCTTAAGTCACAAGGCTTGTCCAAGTTGTGTTCCGCTTAGGACTCCAAATGTTTGATCCCCATAATAGATGACTGAATGATAACAGTACGTCCCCCATTCCCCCAGCCAAATTTCTAAATAAAAACTTGGTTTTTTAAAAAAATGGCCAAATGATAACAGTGCCACTGACTTAATGAATAGTCAGGAAATCATTCAGGGAATTACTTTCCCAAGAGAGAGTAATCAAAGATGTTGTGACATACTTTTAATTCCGGTCATTAGGATCAGAAGGGCCATAAACATATGTTAAGTTTATGTAGTGGGTTGCTCCTGTGATAACTTAGGGATGAGCTGGACTGGGGAGCTGTTGAGTCCTTCTTACTGTCTACTAACTTATGGGTGATAAGGCGTGATCACCACCTTCTTAAGGGTGTTGGCACGATAAGCCTTCATGACACCCTCAAAAGCTCTTGGCCACCATTAGTGATAAGTTGTTTGGAGAAGCCAAAGTGGGCCACTATTTCTTCCCCAATGAATCAAGTAATGGTGGTGGCAGTGTGGTAGCCCCAATCAGACAAAAGGTCAAGCTATACTTGGTTAACCTGTGAGGGTTTGGCTTTGTCATGTAATATAGCTGTCTACTTATAGATTTCTTATTGGATACAGTACATTTCACTTTAGCATAAGCATATTCTATAATTGGGTTTTTAAAACTATCTTTTAATAGGGAGTTTATTTAAAGAATTGTGCATATTTATTGACATGTTTTTGCAATTAATTAATTATAGTCATTTTATTTTAAGGTTTTTTGGATCCTTCAGGGTCATCTTGCCTGGCAGGACTTTATTTTCGACTTTTTATTCTTTATTGATTATTTTAACTTAGTTAAGAGTTACTAATTCGTTGGATTTTTACTTAGAATAAGAAAATAAACACCTTATGGCATGATCAATCAGCTTTGGGGCTAAAAAACGTGGTTTCACATCCAGAGCTGATATCACTTGCAGCAATACCTCTAGGAAATAAATTAATGCTCTAGAGAGTTAGAATTAGAAACTTTGAAAGTAAAATTATTCTAAGTTTTTTGGTACCGAGGCATTCTTAATGCTTTTTCCAAATCTTCGCATCTTCAGAGTTATTTTTAAAACACTTCAGCTATCCCTCGAATTACTCCAATTTTTCACATGAAGATTTTATCTTCACCCACAAAGTCCCTTTAAGTTTAAAGATTTTGGTGTTTCACGTTACACCAAAAAACTTAACAAAGCCCTATTTTCTAGCCGAAACTTACAAGTGAAGGGGGAAAACACTGTATAAGTTAAAGTAATATGATAAGTCCGGAAAGCTTAAATAAATTACTAGATCAAATAAGTCTTAAATACTAAATACTTCAAGAATTGATTAATGTGCAAGTAGCTAAATATTTAAGGGTGAGATTGAATAATATATCGACATCAAGAACTATACAAGTATCGTTAAAAAGGCTAAATATTATAAAAATGCTGCTTTTGGGTTCAATGAGATCATGTTAAACTTATACTATGAAAGAAAATTTAATTGCACAATTTGTATGAAATGATCGAAAACAACAAAGAATAGTTGGCCAACTCACGAAAAAGATTAAAACTATTTTGAATTAAATTCGTTCTGTTTAAACCATTGAAGATATAAAACGGTATTAGTAACTATATAAAGATAGATAGATCATTAGGACACATTTGATTGATTTGTAGAGCATAAATGACTAAAAGTAGCTGTTAAGCATAATTGGGTCAAACAACGGATAGTTAAGGTTTAAAACCATTTATATGAGTCAAGGTATGGCGTATATTGCCAGAATCACTAAAGAGAACGAATGAAGAAACTTACTTCCTCATGCAATATGCTTTGGGCAATTTTAAAGCGTTCTAAAAGCGCGAATGGTCTAGCTTCTTGAATCAGCGCACGTTTCACACTAGGCAGACCGAAGAAAACTATCAGTATCAAGCATCAAAAAAGCCCAAAATTACCTTCCAGGAAATCAGCTGCCATCAACAATTCAAGCGCTATCTCAGTCTCGATTTGGAGCTGTGGTAAGTCATATCCAGGAGAGGCTGAGTATCTCGCTTTGTAATGAAGGTAGTCCGCCACCTTTTCTAATATGATTCCACTAAGATTTTTTAGTAGTTTCGAAAATAACAAATGTTATTTTTTTAGAAAAAAAAAACGAGCTTAGAAAAGATGAAACAAAGTTGTAGCGAAGTAATGGAGCTTTCAAGTCAGATTTTTTTGTTCGTAATATGCATTAGCAAGCACTAAATATGCCTAGATAGACTCAGAAATATAGAATTACCTAATATCCCTAAAGTGAATTTCATTTGTGGAGCTTTCGAGGAATGATTCTAGTAAAAGTAAGTTTTTAATATGACTTTCCCTTTAAAGATCTGATGTATTGGATTTTAAAAACACTGAGATCACAATATCCATTAAAGTCTTATGAAAAATATGAAATTTGTTACCTGATCCGGATAGCATATTTTTTATAGTTCTTGCCCCCATGGCAACATCTTTATCCAAAACAATCTCAAAGCCATCGGAAGAAATTAATTTAACAAAGCGGATCTCGGAAGATTGTTCATCCATTCCTTGGTTCGTATAAAGTATGTTTAGCTGGCTATAAGTTTTAAAGGATAATTTGGTACAGTTGATTAAATTGCATTAAATTTGCAAGTGGAATGAGTGATGGTTGACCAAGCTGGCGCTATTCTGCAAGCTTGCTTTACTGTTAGAGTCAAGCAGGCAAATTTACCCCGTTATTTAAGCCTTTTACTTAATCCACTTTTAATGAGATCTGCCATCTCATGATTGGAAACAGATTATTGGTTTGCTATGATTTTAATTACTGTGGTGATTTAAAATGGCAACATTTCCAAGCATCAAACTTTCTTAAAATATATTTTAGCAAGCCATTAATAATTTTCATACTTTATAACGACCTTAGTTTAACAAAGCTAAATCACCCAATCTGACCATCCAATCTACATTTTTTGTAACATTATATGCTAAAATAAAATAATGAATAAGCAGAAAGATATACTATGAAATATAACAACCATTAGGTAACTATATATATATATATATTAATTGCTACATGTCTTAAATTAATTAGTATTTTCTAAGCCATCTTATAAGTTTCATAGTTACTATTTTAGTTTTTCTAAATTAAGATAGTATTATAAACTTATGCAATCAATTATGATGTTCTTGAGCATTTTATTATCTAGTATAACTCCTATTAGCTATAGGCTTGTATGAAATAGCAGTTTATAAAACAAGCTAAATGACCAGCAAAATACTTTATTAGATTAATATAGAATAAAATTTAAAGCTGTCACTAATAGGTCTGTCTCGAAAAGCTTGGTAGTTATAACCCAGTGCTGTAAAATTTTAAAATCAATCATTAATTGAAAAAACACTAAATATTAAAATTATGGGGCTGTCCCCTGGAAAGGCTTTAACACAAAACTATTTCATCCTCCCACCTAAAGACATCCTGGTTTGGAAGCCATTCTCATCTTTTGATCCAAAGCTGCATAATAAAGCCCAAGGGCAACTTGGCCTAAAAAAATATTAAAATTAATCTATAACTCATATAAGGTATCTATTACCAAGAACTATGAACTGACATGACATTTAGCATTATCTTTCTCTTTTCTATCTTGACTCTCACCATATCTAGAATAGTTTATTTGAGATTGGAAAGCTCAGACTTTATCATGGCAATCATTGAGTTCAGACCCAACTTTGCATCTGATAACAACTTATTTCTGTCTCTTCCTCTTTCACTGAGTTGTGTACTTTTAATTTTCTTTTGTAACAAGATCATTCTTGCTATACTTTTTTATTCTACCAATGAGTAAAGATAGCATTTATTAAAATAACTCACCTATAAACATTCTATGTAAATAACTATTCCCTAGATCATGAATTTTGTCAGGGCTCATAAATGGCAAGATAACATGTTGATAAAAATCTCCTTGACAACATCACAGGCATAGAAGCCTTTATAAATCACTCCTCCTGCTGTAAAACTACCCATTAATGACCCTGAATGGCCAGGGATTCTTGCAGCCCACATGCCGCAAAACCCAGGAATCAAACCACAGACAAAATCATATTCTAATATCATTGGGAAATAGTTAAACAAGGAAGTGATTGTACACTTACGCAATTGCCCAAGGATTGGTCACTGATCTTGCTAATTTATATGGCACCTTTGCAACTAAAAGCCAAGCACACCACAGCATGGGCACAAGTCAGTTACAGGCCCCTGTGCAAACAAAAGCACCCATTTCCAAATATCTAGTAAATGTCACTGAAGAGGATGCCACAAGACCAATGGTGGCACAAGAATTGGCTGTTCTCTCAGTTGAGTATAAAGATGATGGTTCTCCTTCCTCAATGTTGACATTGTCTTAATAAGATTTATGTGCAAGAAGAATACTTGTGGTTTTCAGAAGTCTATTATCTTTGTAAAAATCTATATCTCTTACTTGTATTGCTTAAATAATCTCACCAACAATATTCCCTACTGTATAAGCAACCTCCAAATCCTTCCTCCCTTCTGTTGGTTGCACCTGAATACATCTCAGACTAGGAGTATTATCACCCTCACCACTTAGATCTCCCTCCCTGGTTTAGTTACTCCAATGCCATACAAAAAACTCCAATCATCCCCCTCACTTAAGAGGCTCCCTCCTCCTAGGATTTCAGCAAATTTGGGTTTGTCTATATCACAGTTCTGGGGTTAACCAATCAGGCTTTACCCACACTGGGACTTGGAGCTCCTGGGCTACTGCTGTCAATTACCTGGCAAGGATAACCCTAATTGTATACCTGGCTTTTCAGGCCCAGCTTGCCGCTCTTGTAGGATTACAACCAGTGTTGTAACTGTGCTGTTTTATCAAAGTTACAAGGGGAAGATGTTTGAAAACTAGATAATATTCTTTATTGAGAGATAATTATTATATAGATATTGTGAATCATGAATAACAGGAACATGATTGTGTTGATCACACAGTGGGATGATGAAGGGGGTGGCCTGATCCTGGTAATGAGTCAATTGCCAAAACAAGGTATCCACTGTAAGAGATCAGATTCTGTTCATGTTTGTCACAAATGACAAACTCCTGTTGACTATACTCATAGGGAAACCTCAACTACAGGATTCAAACCCTAATACCCTGCAGGCCGCCAGCCTGCAGGACCAGCTGCCTGGCTGCCTGCAGATTTTGGGCTCAAACCAGATCAGGATTCAACTTTGGAGAATCTCCTTTGTCTTGATGAACAGAAAAAGCTTGCATTGAGGCCTCCCACATCAAAGGTTCAAGTTATCATAACCAATAAGAGCGCAGGACCAGCCAAGGATCCTGAAATAACTTGGGCCACCACGGCGGGGGAAGCAAAGAAACTTCCCGTGGAATGTGGGCCACCCAAAGATGACAAATCCCACAACCTGAAAGGGAAATTCGAGCTTTTGCAGTTTGAACCAGCCAATGAAATAACCCCCACAATGGATACTGCCAAAGGCTGGAAAACCCTGGTAGACGGTAGCACCAGGCCCAAAGAAATTTGTAAAATTATACCATGACAGATAGGCATACTTATACCCTGGGCCGCCAGGAAGATGCCCATTGCCATCCTTGCAATAAAGTGACATGAACCTTTGGTTCAACCAGATCATACCATACTTGTTATTAGTTTTACTTCATCTACAGTCTACTCCTTGTGGCTCTGCTTCCTGTGCTCATCTACCCCAAGAAACCGCAGACCAGCCGCCCAAACTTTACCATCCACCAGGAGCTCCTTTTTGGCCCATTAATTTCACTGAGTACCCACCCAACCCTGTGTATTTGGAGTTTACCCTAGAGGAAATCCTAATCCACGACCCCGAGGCTAGAACTAGAGAGACAGAGATCCTTTATAGAGAGGGCACCAAGATTACCCGGCCCCCTCTGCTATTCTGAAACAAGTACAACTACTTGCCCGCCTATTTAGTTTCAATGACACCACCTCTCACCCCGCGGCCCAACCACCCACAGAAATCCATTACAGCCAATGAATCCACCTCCACTCAGATATTTGGGGTGATGTATATCACTCTCACTTGCCTGATTGATTCAATGGTACCTGTGAGCGGACCCTGGGCCCTTCTGGGCAAATTGATATCTTATATTGTAAAGCTAGCACCAATCTTGTGGTGGGCCCTGCCTGCAGGACCCGCGGGCTGTCTGCCTGCAAGTTCCCAGGAACCCTCCACAGGCTGGTTTCCTGAAAATGTTGTGGGATTTGAAAATTTGAGTTACCTACCTAGTTTGGCTTCAAGTGACTGGATAATTGGATTGCAGGTCACAAACCCTCTTACTCAGAACCTTGCTGGCGGGCTGAGCCTGCTTTTTTGACACCCCCCAACTGAAGATTGGCCTCCTCTGGGGGCAGGTTGTCAGGGAAATTGTTGGGAGCCCAGGCGGCATACTGTACTAACTATTGTTCAGTGACAGGTAGGAGTGTCTTGTATTGTTTTTGTCTTTCTTTGCAGGGTTTAAGGCAATCATGATGGAGGAGTTTGTCTTGTTTGTGTTTTCCAAGTCCTTGCACAAGGTAAGTGCTGTTTTTGTTTATCTTTAGGATAATGGCAAGGCCCACTTTTTCTGGCTGTGATTTACTCTTGTTGGTATTCATTATCAAGTCTTTATCACCAACCTCATGTCTGTCTTGGATGGGGACAAAGGTATTCTGTATATGTTTTTCTTCTCTTTCTGGTTGGTTGCTATTAGCCTGTATGACTTGAGGGTCCAAGCAAGGTATACTTTACTGGGCATTTCCATATTATGTCCTGATAGTGCCTGGATGATATTGGGTTGTGTTCCATAAACTAGCTTGAAGGGGCTTTTCCCAGTGGATCTGTTCACACGGGTCCAGCATACAAGCAGTGCAGTTGGTAGCTGCTTCCACCAGTCCTCATGTCTCCCGGCGGTGAGCTTGGCCAAGGCTTGCACAAGGCTGTCATTCAGCTGCTCCATGTGTCCATTGGCCTGAGGATGGTAAGGTGTAGTCACCGTGTGCTGGACCCCATTCTTGGTGAGGTATACATTGGTAGTTTCAGAGGTCAATTCTTTGCCTCCGTCGGTTATCAGGAGTTCTGGCTTTCCAAACTTGTTGATGATTTCTTTTCCTGTGTGTCTTCTTACTGCTTGCGCCACTGGCCATCATGTGGTAAAGTCTATAGCAGGAATCATGTATTTCTTTTCATTGTGCTTTCCTGGCATGAGGCCCACAATGTCTAGGGCCCATACTATTGCAACTGAACCAATGAGGGTTCAGTATTTGAATTGGGGAAGACAACAGTCCAATAGAAAGGACAAGAATGAATAGAATAATGTGTTGTTTATTGTAGAATATTGTGATTAATATAATATATGGGGAAAGCCACCAGGCCACAAGGGGGCAGCATATTTTATGTAAGGTTTGGAGCCAAAGAATAACTTGTGTGGAGATCAGCAGGTTGAATTGGTAGCGCTCCTAATTAGGAGAAAGTGCCCACAGTTTGATATTGCCTTCAGATTAGTTATGTCATTAGATACATCAAGGGGCAACTCATTGAGCACCCACTGTGTATTGTAAGATATGTTGGTGGGCAAGTCTGGAAACTTGGTTGCAACAATACCTTGAAGGGTAGCTGTGAACAGATAGGTAGTGCAGACTTAGGTGGGGTATTGCTTTTTGTGAATTTCTCACATACTTTGTATTGGTCTAGGACATCCTGGACATCCTGGTATAGGGTTGGTCACCATGCTTTATGTTTGAGGAATTTGTAGAGGTTGCGGCTTTTTTTATGTCCTAAGTCTCTGTGGTAACGCAGGATTGTGTCAACTCACTGATGTGTGGGGACATAAGGGATGGTGGTTCCAACAGTCATTTTTTGGTGTAAGGTCCCGTACATGCCTGCAAATGAATTTTTGTTCTTGATGACTGTTTCTTTTATTATGTCTGTGGTGCCAGGGGTGAAGCCCTTGTCTTTTGTATGGAGTACTAGGAGAGGCCAGTCTGGGTCAAGCCTATTCTTGCCCCTTGTAGCTCTGACGTAAAGGTGCAAGAGTGTGTCATGGCAATGTGATGGATCCAGGCCTAACCAGTCCATCCTGCCATTATCCTGCCCTTGACTCTTATTGCTGTTACCTTCTTGGGACAAAGCTTTGAGGAGCTTTGCCTCCAGGGAGGCAATTTTCTCATATAACACTTTATTGTCATCCTGCCAATGAGCCATGATTTCAACGCTTTTTTCCTCTTGTGCTCTCAACGCCTCAATTTCACAATTTGCCATCTCTTTTACTTGTTGCAAGATTTCATCCCATCCTACCAACAAGTTCCAAGCATCCCAAGCATAAATTTGGTTCCCTTGGATGGGAGTCCCTTCCTTTGCAAAGTAATCAAAATACAGCTCTTCAAACGCAGCCTTTACTTCTACTAAAGATTCAGCAGGAACAGTCTTAGTGACCTCCAGGCTGGTCCAAGCTTCTTCCAATGTACTTGTAGGAACCTCCTTTCTTGCAGCAGCGGCTTTCACACAAAGGACCCCAAACTTGGCTCTCTCAAATTTTAACAAAGAAGGCATGACAATTGAAAAATAGGTGAGGGGAAGGCGTCAAAACTGACAATGAATATATTTTATTAATGTTTTTGCTTATATACCATTCGGGGCATACACAGCTAAAAACCTCTCCAGTTCCTGAATCAACCAATGTTTTTGCCACGTGGCCTATGACATTCAAGTCATCCAACATAGATCTTTACCTAAAAGATCACCAACAATTCTCAACCTATGAGAATTGACCTACAATGGGCAGAAGTCACCTGACTCCATTCAACCCAATGTACCAATTTGGCATAGAGCTTCCCCAGCTCCCAGCGCCAAAATCCTGTGGATTGCACATCCTAAACTCAGCTATCAGTGTTCTAACTGGGAACCAGCTGATCAAACCTGAATTTCTAGGCATCCTTGCCTTTATTTAGTTATTTTTGCATTTAATGGTTTTTTGCCTTTAAAACCCATTAAACTGCTTCAAAACTTGAACCAGGCGCCACTGCGGCGCCCAGCAATTTTCCTAGGCGGCGCCGCAGCACCTGAGAAAATTTGATAGCAGCGCCTTGGTGCATCTCAAATTCATTAGGCGGCGCCGTGGCGCCTCTAACCCAATAAATTTGCCGACGCGGCGCTTTTAACCCAAATTCTGGGGGTTTTCCCATGGTTAACCCTAACCAAACTTCTTGACAAAGTCAAGGCCATTTTAATATAATTAAATCCTCATTAATTATATCCTGTATTTATTAATTAATCTTCCTGATTAACTAACCTATTTTGAGATGCCTAGTCTCCAAGATTGATTTGGCCAATCTTGCCTCCATTCTTTTAGTTAGCCTAACCTAAATAGACATCCATATTCTGTTCTTTTATTAAACATGGATATCAAGTTTCTAGGAACCTTTCCCTCAAGAATTCCACACAAACCTATCTATATGTAATAAACAGCAAAAACAGAACATCTTTATATTTTGGAGCATTTATTCGGCTAAATGCTCAGAAGTGACTGTAGTACGGTCACAGGCAAGTTCAGGACCAGGCTTGTATTGTATGACCATATTGAACCTCTCCAGGAGTTCCATCCAGCAGGCTTGGCAGAAGGAGAGGTTTGCCTGTGTTTTGAAGTATATGAGTGACTTGTGGTCGGTCAATGCCGTGAAATTCTCCTGTTATTTTAGGTAGCAACGCCATTTGACCAGGCAGTGTACAATTGCCAACAACTTTTTGCTGTGTATAGGGTATTGGCACTTGCTGTCTGTCAGTTTGAGTGATTCATAGGCTACGGGCAGGAAACCACCATCATTATTTTTGATTTTTAGTACTACCCCAATGGATGCGTCAGAGGTGTCTGTCTCCATTTGATATTCCACATCATGTTTGGGGTATTGTAGAATGGGTGCTGTTGTGAGCTTCTCCTTAAGACATCTGAAGCAAATGTCATGTTGGGGGATCCATACAAACTTAGATTTGGCGCCAGTTATGGTGGACAGGGGTGCAGTCAGGACACCACAGTCAGATATAAATTGTTGTACATAGGCAACCATTCCCAAGAATGTGTAGAGTTATGACTTGTCCTTTGGAGGTGGCATTTTGCAAATGGCCTGGATTTTCTGGCTGTCAGGCCTGATGCCATTCTTTGAGACAACATGTCCCAGGAAGGGCAACTGTTTGCTAAAGAACTGGCATTTGGCGGGCTTGACTAGCAGTTTATGTTGTGCCAGAGTAGATAAAACTGCCTCCAAGTTGTTATGGTGTGGTTCTACCAATATCTATAGACAATAATGCCATCCAGGTATACCAAGGCATACTTTCCAATATTAGGGACAAACACCTTGTTCATGAAGGTCACAAAGGTTGACAGGGTGTTTGTCATTCTAAAATTGAGTACCATACACTTGTATGAGCCATATTTAGTGTGGAAGGCTGTTTTGGGTATATTCTCCTCCTTGATACAGATTTGGCTGTAGCCTGCAGTTAGGTCAATTTTGGAGAAGACTGTGGCGCCGCCCAGGGCATCAAAGAGGTTGTCAATGAGGGGTAGTAGGTAAAATTTTGTTGTGTTTGGCTCCTGGGGACAACATCCAGAGGATATAGCAGGAAATCTTTATAACAAAAGATTTGAGGTTTAAAGCTAGCCTTGGGTTAGCCTTCAGGGCAAAATTAAGGGTACATACCTTAATTTCCTGGAATACAAGATGAGGAATTCCTTTTGGAAAAAAGGAAAGGAAAATGCTTGAAGAATATTAAATCCAACCCAAACGTGGATAAACTTGTCTTTATTAGGAGAAATGTTTCTACTTAAATAGTAGACAAGGGCTGATGATCACTCATTAGGTAGACAGAGTGGCAGAGGGGGTCACATTGGGGTGAGGTCATACCAGGATCAGACAAAGGCAGGTATGATATTACGGAATAGGTGGATATTAGATTAGACCTATTTACAGAAGGTAATTGTGATGATCTACATGTTTGGTGGTTTGCAGGCGGGGCTTATGTTGGCCAAGTGAAAGTTTAGTGACTGTTGTTGAAGAAAGCTGGCTGGAGGACCAGAAGATGATGGTGAAGAACTAGTGGTCCAGAGAAATGAGCCAAAATTTTGCCAAATTGATTTGCCAAAGTGAGAAGATGTGGAATATTTTGCCTTGGTTTAGTATGAAAATCAAGAAGGAATGTGGATAGGTGTTTGTGTAAGATATTTATTTATTAAGTTCCTAGGATAGATGAAAGTATGTTGCTATGAGAGCGGGATACAAGGTTGTTTTGGCAGGATGTTTTCCTTGGATTTTACTATATTTGTAAATATATGGGGAAAACTTTGAAGAGGTCCAGAAAGAACAATTTAAATAGTATTCTACTATTTAAATGGGTTTGGGTTGAATGCAGGAAGAAATGGTGCCGGAATAATGGACTGGTTAACGCTTTGGTGCGCAAAGAGTTGTCAATTTGAACGGTTTGAGCTGTGGAAATGAGTTTCATAGTTGGATCCCGGTGGAACTTCAGAAATGGTCTATTTCTGCGCTCTGCATTCATTGGTTGAGTTCTGGCAGGGTTTCTGATGAAAATGATTGGTTGGAAGCCAAAAGCTTAAAGTATAAGCAAGGAAATAGTATATTAATACTTTAAGCTTTTGAGAAAGTAAGTATGTAAGCTTAAGTTATTATAGGAAAAAGTGAGCAGAAATGGTTTAAGCTTCTGAGGAAAGCCATTTTGAAGTCAGAACCGTTGGGAAAAGGACACTATAAGAAGGTGGCTGGCTGGAAAGTTACAGGGTCTTTTGACGGTCTTTTTAGAGGTTGTTCCAGGTCTTTGATAGGACACTCCTGGGTCTCTTGAGTTTCTGCCAAGAAGTTTTGGAAGCCTTTTGATCACCAGCAGGAGCTTGGTTAGAGCTGAAGCCCAAGATAACGGAGCAGGAGCCCAAGAATAAGGAGCAGGTTCCTAAGCACAGTGCGGAAGTTTGATTCCAAGGAGCTGGAGTCCACATTTGAGGAGCAGGAGTTCAATTCTAAGGGGCAGACGTCCAAGACTTAGGTGCAGGAGTCCAAGACCAAGTACAAGGAGTCCAAGATGTTGTTGGAGGACTCCACTTATTGGCAAATCCATCTTGTTTCCTTGACCCCCCGGGCTGTATACCAGAAGGTTTCTAAGGGGATTTTCCTTCTGAGAGTGAATAAAAGCCCATTTTGACCCCTATACATATTTCTGAGATAAATTTTCCCCTTACTAGAGAATGACAACCCCTTCTAGCCGGTCCCTGGCTACAATTCAGGACACACTTGGGGACTGGCGGACAGGAACCCCACAGCAATGAATTTCCAAAGTCAAAAGCAAAACTGGCCAAATATTTGCACATATCACTATTTGAAGGCCATATCAAAATAGCATTAATGGCGTGATTTGCGACATATCCTCCCTCAAGATTGGACATAGGGAGTTTATATTTGCGGAGAAAAGTGGAATGAACTTGTGAAAATGGACAGCCAGATGACAGCAGCTTCACAGTATACTTGAAGCCCTTCTTGAAGGTGACTTCACAAGGTCCAACCCAGAGGGAGTCAAGCTTATGGGCTCTGCCTCCAGTTGTATTCTGATAGAAGAGGACTAGATTACCTACTTGGTACTCAGGGAGGGGGGCTCTAGAAGCATTGGAAGGCAAGAGTTCTAAGGCCTTGACTTTATAGGCAGTTTAATATGCTATTGCTTGAAGATCAATGATACAATTAGCCAAGTCTTTAACATGAGCTTCAGGATTGGCAGACTCATCAACTTCAATCAAAGGGGGCCCCAAGATTGAGGGAGTTGTGGCTTCACGCCTGTACAGCATGGCAAAGGGAGATTGTCCAGTCACTCAGTGTCTAATGAGTTGATACACAAAGAGCAGCAGCAAGGAACATATCCCAATTGGCGGCATCAGAGAGGGTGAGTTTTCTCATGATGGACACAAGGGAGGAATTCACTTATTCAACAGTTCCATTGGTTGATGGGTTATACAGCGCAGAGAAGGATTGATGAGTGCCCATAGCCTCTACAATAGACATTATGAGGCAAGCATTAAAGTTGGTACCATTGTCCAAAAGCAAGACTTGAGGGCAGCCATGCCGGTAGAAGATATCTTGTAATAAGAAATTAGCAGTGGTCTTGGCAGTTATATCTTTTGTAGTTCTGGATTTGACCCATTTACTAAAATAATCTACAGCTACCAAGATGAACCAATACCCAGACCTAGAACAAGGGAAAGGACCAACAGCATCAATGCTCACAGTTTGGAAGGCATGCTTAGGGGGGATGAGCTTGAATTGATGTTGGGAAGGTCAGGTAGTTGGAGCTGACAAGAATGACAGGAGGCAAGGATGTTAGGGATTAAGAGGTGCATGTTTTCCCAATAGAAGTTCTTGCACAACTAGTCATGAGTTTTTGCTATACCCTCATGCCCAGTATCAATGTGGGCTTGGAGTATAATATTTATGCTCATGCTAGGAAAAAGAAAGGGCAGATAGATGTTATTGACTTTCTTGAAGAGTTATCTATCCCAAATCACAGTATCTTTGGACAGGGCCTGGAGTGCCAATCAAATGTATTCTGGCTCAGTGGTTGAGGAGTCAGGGTACCCTATTAATTCATATAGGCAATCAGTGTCTGCAGGATGGATAGCTAGTTATAGGCATCCTTGACAATCCATTAGCATCCTGATGTTGCGCACCAGGGTCAGTGGACCACAGTAAAATTGTATCCTTGAAAGCGCAGAGCCCAACATGCTAATTGACCTTCAGGCTCCTTTAATTGCTGCAGCCACTTAAGGGATGAATGGTTGGTGACCACAGTAAGGTGAGTCCCATAAATGTAGTGTCAGAACTGTTTTACCGCATGTAAAACTACTAGGCATTCCTTTTTGGTGATGCTATAGTTCCTCTTGTGCTTGTTGAGGACTTGCAAAGAGTAGGCCACAGGTCAATCCACACCTTCATTGTCAAGCTGGTCTAAAATTGCACCCACAGCTACTCCACTAGTGTCAGTGTAAAAAATAAACTCCTTTCATAATCAGAGTAGACTAGGATGGGAGCCTCTTTAAGCTTGGCCTTCAGCGCTTTAAAGGATTGCTATTGGCTGTCAGTCCATTTGAAGGGTACATTGCAAAGGAGTTGGACAAGAGGTTTGCTCAATTCAGCAAAGTCAGGGATGAAATGTCAATAATACCCCATCATACCAAGAAATACTTGGACCTCCTGTAGGTTTGTGGGAGGCAGCATATTTTCAATAGCTTCCACCTTATTATTCATGGGGTGTGTTGTAAAAGTTGCAGAAAAGGGTTGCTAGATTTCTACAAATAGTTAGTCTAGTGAACTAATTTATCTTAATACTATACCTGTTGATGGTATAGTGACAGCCTATGAAGGACAGAAGAATAATAAGGTGTATAGACAAAACTGGTATTTATTTAGATAGTATTGCACTTATATAGTGTGAGGCAGGGGAATTGCCACCAGAGGCAGGAAGGCACAGACAGAAGAACTTCCCAAATGGAGGAGAGCGGATTGACACATCTAAAAGTCCTGCGCAAGAGAACAACTGCTTCCTTGCAGCTTTCCTTAAGGAGGTAGATATAAATAACTCTGTTGTTCTATTTATATTCCTGGAAGTGAAGCCTGTGCCTTGTGCGCATTCAAAAGGCAAATTAAACACCTGTTTTAGGGGCGTTTTAAATGTATTTATCACTAGTAGAATCAGGATGCAATAGCGCAACTGCGACAATTGTTCCATTGCTTAATCCCTAGATGGACAATTTTTTGTCTAATCCATTCAGGATCTGCAACAGGGTGTATTCCAGTTTGGGTGACCTCATGGCCCAAGAATTTGAGTTGTTCTTTAAAGAAGGAGCACTTGGAGGGTTTGAGCTTTAAGCCAGCTTCTTGAATTTTGATAAAGACAGCCTTGAGATGGTTCAAATGATCAGTAAAGGTGGAGCTGAACACAGTGAATATTGTCAAGATATACAAGGACACAGAAGAGAATCAAGTCTCATAGAATAGAGATCATAGCTCTTTGAAACGTAGCCGGGGCATTGCAGAGTCTTTAGGGCAGTTGAGTGGGTTTGTAGAGGCCTTCCAAAGTGATAAGAGCAGCCTTTTCCTGATCTTCTGGAGACAAGTTAACCTGCCAGTAACCCAAAGCTAAATCCATAGTGGAGAAGAATTTTGAGCCTCCCAATTGTCTGAGAGCATCATCAATCCTAGGAAACGGATATGAATCCTTTTTTGTGAGCAAATTCAGACAGCAGTAATACATCACAACGCAGTGGCCTCTGTCCTTCTTCTTGAGGATCAACAAGGGGGAGGCCCATGGATTTTGGGAAGGGGCAAGTAGTCAGAGTCTAAGAGTTGTTTGAGCTCCTTAGAAACCTGGGCATCCTCTACCCTACTACAGCAGTAAGGCTTGGCACAAGAGGGTGGCACATCACCAGTATCTATCTGATGGATGATCCCCTTGGCTAGGCAATAATCTTTAGGTCTGGAGGCAAAGATATCACTAAAATAATCAAGCAGCTCTAGTCCATCTTTTTTTTGGATGGGAGACAGTTGTGGGAAGTTGGCAGTGGTGAAAAAGGAGAGAACTTGAGGGTTTTTCTTCAGGTAAATTAAAGTTGCTGAAGGTTCCAAAAGGGTAGAAGAACACCACCTGTTTTGCCCTTAATATGCAGCCGTTCCCAAAAACTTGGCCCCAAGATACATGCATAGGCAAATCAGTCATGTTAGCTAGCAACAACTGTACAGGTTCCTTATGAGTTTTTTCTGAGATCCCCAGGCGTAAATAAGGTTCCTTGCGGCTTAGAGATTCGGGAGAGTATAGCTCCAGGAAAGACTTTTCAGGCAGTTTGTAAGAGATATGTGAGTCTATAATCACTTGGGAGCCTGGAAGGATTGTGACAGCTGCAGGGGCAAGAAGAGGCACATCTTCCTCTGTAGGACAGGAAGGAGGAGGGGAATGCATATTGGAGGAATGGGTTCTGTACCTGAGCAAGAAGATACCCATGGGGTATTCAGGCACACAAGTCTTAAGGTGTTTGCCTGGGAGGTGTGGAGGTTCTTCAAAAATCAAAGGGACCTTGTATCCTAAGATTAATAGGTATCCATCTCAAAGGTTTGCAATTCCATTATATTCTTGGAGGAACTGTGTACCAACTAGGAGATCATAGCTTTTGTTTTCTAGGAAAACAGCAGGGGACATGATGAGGAGTTTTCTGAACCTCATGGGCAGGGTAGAGTAGGCATTAATGGCTTGAGTTCGAGCCATGTCAGCAGTACCATATGATTTAGTGTAATTGAGGTCAGGTGCCAGCTTAAGCTTCTTAATTAGCTTGGATGATACCACATTGACTGGAGAACCCATATGCAGAATTGCCTTAATCTTAACCTTTTGGATTGACACTTCCACGTGGGTAGTATCTTTCCCAAAGGGGGTTAATACAGCCAGAACGTCTTGTGCAGCTTCCAACTCCTTCTCTCATTTGGCTAACATGCATTGTATGGTAGGAATTTCCTTATATAAAGTCTGAAAAGGGAGGGATACAGTCATATTCTGGAAGAGAGCTTCTGCTAGCTCCGCAGCTTCTTCAGAAGAGTCTACCAAGATGGGAGGTTGATGTGCCTGGGCTAGGTAAGGGCAAGCCACTATGACTTTGGCTTCACTTGAAGATGGGAAAGTGGTAGTTGTGGTTCTCCTGGAGCAAAGCTTATATGGGATAGACACAGTTTTCAGGACAGCCAACACAGAGTAGCCATAACTATCCAATTCATTGTAGTCAGAATCTTCAGGTTCAGAATCACTAGAAAGATTGTGAACAGGTGAAGGATAGTTGGGCCAGCCAAAGGGGGAGATCCCTTGTTGGAGGGAGGACCAGGGGGAGACTGATCAGCAGAGAGTATCTCTGCCTTTAAGCTGAACTCATCTTTTCCTGCCTGCTCCTTTGGGTTGCAATCTTCTACCCAATAATTGGTGCAGGTACGTGAGTGGTGCTCTATCTGACCACAGTTATGACATCCTTGTCTCTTAGGCTGTCTGCTTGAGCCAAGAGTCATAATACGCGGAGTACAGGAGGTGGTTCCAGTGTTGTTGGCCTTACTCTTGCAAACCACGGTACCCCTGTGGGTTGAATGCATGTCTTGAAATAGGGTCTTAATACTCTTCATGGACGTAAGAGAAGCTTTGTGTGCCTTAAAGCGCAGGCATAGGAGCTGGTTCACCTTTAAAGCGTTTGAATATGCCATATAAGCTTCACGGGGGGTTAGCTGACAACTGGTGATTAACTGTTGTCCTTCAATATAGAAGCAGTCAGAAAACTCATCCAGGATTTTCTTGGGCTTAAAGACAATGTGCATGAATGCATTTTTCTTGAACTCCAAGCTGAGATCTCCTCCAAATTCCTCAATCAGGAGGTGTTTTATGTCTTCCCAAGTGACAATGGAAGGGAGTTTGGGAACCACAACTTCCTGGCACATAGGATGTAGGCATGTAAGAATATGCTCCTTTTTAAGCTTGTTGGTAGCCCTACACATTGAAGTTTTGTAAATTGTCAGGAAGGCAGAAATGGTAGAGGTTTTGGGATCAAATATCTGCTTGAAGGAAGGCTTATAGTTGGGGTCAATGGACAATGAGGTGAATTGACTGTTTTCACCTGGGTTGAGGACATTAATATGGGGGTTGCTCTCAAACTCATATTTGGCAGCAGGTTGTCTAGCCCAGAGAAGTCAAAGGCTCTTTTCTAGGGTGTCTAGGGTAGAGCTGTTCTGTCCACTGATATCCCAGGTGGTAGTGGCAGCAGCTCCTAATTCATTGATTTTAATCTGTTGTACTGTTAGTTTACCAGCAATCCCATTGATACAAGTGGCCAGGGAAGTTGCTTGAGTATCCAGAGGGGTAACCTGTTCATTTATTGTTTGACTCAAGCAAGAGAGGTTCTGTACCTTCCTTTTGAGTGCATCTTGCCTATCTGCAATGTCATTTGTTACTTATGCTAGCTGGTCCAAGGAAAGAGCACAGTTGACACAGGGTTGGCCTTCTAAGCCAGGGCAACATCCATGATTGGTATGGGCAGGGGTACTCAGTGACCTCAGCCTCCCTTTCACCATCAGAGTCAGAGGGAAAATCATCAGGATCAGAGAGTTGTTGTCTCATGATACTCAATCTCACCTTGCAAAGTTGTTTACTTGGTCAGTTAGCAAGGCAATGCAGGAGTCAGGGGTAGGCTCTACTAGTGGAGGGTTTGGAACAGAGGCTTGATGTTAAGTAGTGGCTTTGAGTTCAGCTATGGCTTCCCATACCTTAGCTTCAAATGCAGATGGGACCTCCACAGAAGGAGCAGGAGGATTCACTTCAATGGAAGCTACTCTATTATTAACATAGCTGTTGAACCTGATACAGAGTGTCTCCTAACACAGCCTTATTCAGACCATATTGTTGGTTCAGATGTTGGCTCCAATTATTTGTGTGGGTCCCAACCAGCTTGAGTTGGGAAATACCTTGCTCTCAAAATTGGTTGAGCTTGTTAACTAAAGTCTCAAAATACTGACAATAATTTAGAAGAGCTGCTTATATCTGCCTACAACACGTAGTTTGGTGATCATCAAGTTTGCACAGTTGATCCTTGATATATCCAGGGAGCAAGGAGAAAAGGGAGTTCAATGACAAGGTTAAGTACTTCTGTATAACCAGTAAGTTGCGCTGGTTATCTGAAATATAAGCAAAGAGGCTATGGGACCATTCTTGATGGGCCATATTTTGTGCATGGTTGTTTGAGACAGCAGTGGCTACAGCAGTCAAAAGCTGGTTCTGATATCCTAACGCTAATTGATGATGAACCAAAGAGGATTGGATAAACTGATTAACTAACACGCCAATAGTACTCCATCAATTCTATCAGAGCAGGGGGAAGACCAAAGTCCAAGAGGAAGGAATACAGGTCTTTGGAAGCATACTCAGAACATAGACCAGGGATAGAGTGCATTGCCACAGTGCCTGTGTGGAGGAGGGAGTGTGCAGAGGCACAAGATTGCTCATAGCTAAGAGAGAAAGATGGAAGGGGGGCCCAAGCAGGCCCAGGAGAGAAACACCATTAGCATAGGAGTTGAAGGGGTATTGGTAATATATTCTTCTAGAGGAGGACTAGAGATTTTGGGTGTTTTGGGTACTTCAGAGACAAAAGGAGAAGGACCAGAAAAGGTGCAGGGGAACAGAGTAACCAAGGGGCTTGCTGCCCCTGTGGTGAGCACCATTTTGTTGTGTTTGGCTCCTGGAGACAACTTCCAGGAGGATACGGCAGGAAATCTTTATAACAAAAGATTTGAGGTTTGGAGCTAGCTTTGGGTTAGCCTTCAGGGAAAAATTAAGGGCACATACCTTAATTTCCTGGAATACAAGATGAGGAATTCCTTTTTGGAAAAAAGGAAAGGAAAATGCTTGAAGAATATTAAATCCAACACAAATGTGGATAAACTTGTCTTTATTAGGAGAAATGATTCTACTTAAATAGTAGACAAGGGCTGATGATCACTTATTAGGTAGACAGAGTGGCAGAGGGGGTCACATTGGGGTGAGGTCATACCAGGATCAGATAAAGGCAGGTATGATATTCTGTAATGGGTGGATATTGGATCAAACCTATTTATGGAAGGCAAAGAACTTCCAAAGTTGAAAGCAAAACTAACCAAATCTTTGCACATCATCACTATTCAAAGGCCATATCAAAATACCATTAATGGCAGCAATTTATAACATAACTCTTGATAAGTACTTGTTTAGGTCTCAGTAGTCCGTGAACAGGCATAGGGTACCATTCTTCTTTGCCAAAAAGAATACAGCAGCATCAAAAGGAGACTGTGAGAGGCGAATAAAACTTTTTTCCGACACCTCCTTGAGGTAAGCATGTAGGGTGTTGTCTTTGTTTGGGGCAAGGCAGTAGATGGGTCACACTTTAGGTACAGCTCCTTTGAGTTGGATGGAGTGTTGGATGTGTTTCTCTGGTGGCAACCCTGGTAGAGCTTCCTTGAAGATTTCTGGATGGCAGGCTACAATTTTGAAATCCTGAGGCCTAGTGGTAACTTGGTGGTCCTTAAAGTGTATGATCTTGTACTTGAAGGAGTCCCAATCAATTGCCTTGAAGTTCTCCTTTTTGTCCAGGGTCTCTGTAATGCGCACAAAGACGTGGTTGCATAGGAGTTGGTTCACTGAGTCAGGGTAGATCTGGTGGTTGACGCCTTTGTGTTTGATGGTCAATAATGAGGTTGTCCAAGTCTATGTGGGGGTTGTTCTTTTGTAACCAGTCCAAAAACAGTACAATGTCAAACTTGGGAAAGTCAATGATGGGTCCTTGGATGGTGGAGTGCAGGTTCTCAAGCATGACAGAGAAGGGGGCAGTTTTCTTTGTCATGGCAATGTGATGTTCGTCAGCCAAGACCACGTTTTTAATCTGGCAAAGGATTAGTGGTTAGCTTAAACTTATCTACAAAGCTGTTGTTGACTAGGGTCCAATCCTTGCACCCAAGTCCAGGAGTGCCAGAGACTGTGTAACTGCAAAAGCAGAAAGGGTAGGACATCAGTTTATTGGGATGTCTGGCAGGTGATGTACAGTACTGGGTCCTCCAAGGGCACCTGGATCATTGGGCATTGGTCCACGTCCTCAGGTTGGTATTCATTGTTGGGCAAGTCAGGAGTTGTGTGGGGAGAGCTTGGCTTGCTTAGTGCTCTCCCTGGGCTTTTCCCTCATCTTGGTTGCCTTGTGTGGCGGTGACATGGAAATGGGTACAGTTTGACTGGCCATTGTTTCCATTCCCATGCCCATTTGAACCTGTGGGTTTGTGGTTGGTGTTGTTTCCATTGCCTCCAGGAGGTGGTCAAGAAGAGCGCCTGCTCTGGATGAGAATCCTTGGGTCTTTCTTGTTTCCCAGTTTGTGCCTTGTGCAGTGTGTTGGATGTCTGTTCTGCTTTTTCTGCTTCACGGTACAGGCTTTGCAGGTTGGTCACCTGATCCAGGTTCACATGTCTCATCACGTGCAACTTAAGAGCGTCATAGTACATGAGGTGTGTGGCTGGGGTGTCAAAGGCCATGTTGGATGGTGCACAAAGACAGAGTTCCTTGTAGGCGCAGGTGAGTTCTTTTACAGTGCCTGTCTGGGTCAGGTTCTTCACTTGGCAAATGATCATGAGCGCTGTATCTTTAAGCACAAATCTTGCCAGGAAGTCTTGCTTAAAGGTGTCCCAGTTCTTGTTGGTGTGCTCTTCATGCCACTTGTTGCACCAGGTGCCAGCGTCATGGGTCAGGTGAATGGAAATTTCTGTGATCCAAAATTGCTGTGGGCATTCCATCTGAGCCAGCTTGCTCTGGGCGGACTGGATCCATGCGGCGGTGTTGTTGTTGTTGGCCCTGGAAAAAGGTTCCAAGGCGGCGCTTCATAGTCTCTGAGCTACATAGGCAGGCATTGTGGTTTTGTTGGCTGGTTGCGGCATCAAGGAGGGTGCCTGAAAGAAACCTTGTGCAGACATGGCGTTGAAGGCGGGTAGTGGGATCACCATGTTTTGGTATAGGACAAAACCATTAGGTATCTCAGCACCAGGAGTGTACGGAGTCCAGTCGGGCAGGAGGCCAGACATAATTCTGTCAAGGATTTTTGGCTGCAGCGTGTGCGGGCAACAGGCGGAATTTTTCAAGATAAGGTAGGATGGAGAGCCTACCTGTGCTACCAATGTTGTAACTGTGCTGTTTTAGCTAGAGTTATATGGGGAAAAATATTTAGAAGATAGATAATAATCTTTATTGATGAGATAGTGATTATATAGTTCATGTGAATCAAGGATAAAAGGAACATGATTGGTGATCACACGGCTGGATGAAAGAAGGGGGTGGCTTGATCCTGGTAATGAGTCAAGCGCCAAAATAAGGTATCCACCAGGAAGGATCACCATCTGTTCATGTTGTTGGATTTGGTAATTTGAGTTGACTTCCTAACCTGGCTTTAAGTGGCTGGATAATTGGATTGCAGGTCACAAACCTGCTTGGTTGGAATCTTGCTGGCGGGTCAAGCCTGCTGTATTACATTAAACAGATTATTAGATAGAAACAAATGTAGAGTGTTAAGATTGAATGTCAGATGCACTGTTTAAGGACATGTGATGAGGGTAGGACAAGCAGATTGTGAGCTGCTTAAGCAACAGCAGGCCAAGTTGGTAGGGGGCTTCAGCATTTTGGAACCTCTAGAGGTATAAAAAATTGTAGCTAAAATTGAAGTCATGAAAATCATTTTTAACAGAGAATTGATAAAATATCTGGAGAGAGAAACCAGGTAAAGAGCCAACCAAGAAACTGTGAGAATTGGGGAGTAGGTTAAGAGAAAATAAAACCAAGCTCTCAACCACAATAAAATTGTGGTTTCAGCAATAACCAAAAGTTTGTTGTCAACAATTCATGGGAGGGCAAGGGGGAAAGGAATCAACTGAACACCAAAATCAACAGAAAAAAACCAATTGGCTGGATTATACTAACAAAATTTGAGCTTTATTATAGTAGTGAATGATGAAGCAAGGTCTTTCACAATTCTTGTGTTGCAAATGAACCAATGAGGATCCAGTATTTGAATTAGGGAAGACTTCAGTCCAATAGAAATGACAAGAATGAATAGAATAAGGTATTGTTTATTATAGAATACTGCAATTAATATACTATATGGGGAAAGCCACCAGGCCACAAGGGGGCAGCATGTTTTATGTAAGGTTTGGAGCCAAGGAACAACTCATGCAGGATCAGCAGGTCTAATTAGTAGTGCTCCTAATTAGGAGAAATTATCCAAAGTTTGACATTGCCATCAGATTGGTTCATGTTGTTAGATATATCAAGGGGTAACTCATTGAGCGCCCCCTGTGTATTGTGAGATATGTTGGCAGGCAAGTCTGGAAACTTGGTTGAAACATCCCCCTTGCCCCCTGCTTGTTGTCAGAAACTAGGATATAAGTTTGCGGGAGATCTGGGAAGGTCTGCACAAACAAATTTTGTGTGGGGATGGCGCAGTAGGAGCCCGAGAAATTGTGGTGAAGCTTTTTGGTGTTCCCTTGGGAGTCCTCCAGCTGATAGGTGTGGTTGTCATAGACTATGGCTACCTTGAAGGGCCCTAAGTGGTTGGGTTCTAACTTGGCTGAATTGGGGTTGAGGTGGTAAACGGGATCACCTATGGCGTATCTGGCCTCAAGGTGTCTTGTCCCTCCCTCAATTTGCTTGTGAGCAATTTCTTGGGCCTTGGCGCGTCACTGGCTCAGGGAAGGGGTAGGCAACAAGGGGGTTTTGCGGGAACCATGGATTTTAATTTCCCTTGTTCTACCCCCTGTCAAACCATCAGGTGTCCTAAAGGCCAAGGTGCTGGGGATGAACCTAGTGCCTCTGTTGATTCTTGACTGTAAAATGAGTAGTGTGGTGAGCAGATGTTCAGTCCATGTAGTATTAGGATGTTCCTGTGAGACTTTGGCAATCAGCTGGACCAGGGAGCCATTCAATTGCTTCTACACGCCCATTGGCTTGTGGATGGTATGGAGTTGTGACTATTTGTTGTAGAGCATTTTTGGTGCAGTACGCTTTCATTACATGTCCAACAAGCTCAGGACTCCTGTCTGTAATAAGGTGTTTGTGTTGTCCAAAATGGGCCACAATCTCCTTGCCAATGAAGCAAGTGATGGTGGTGATGGTGAATTAGTGGTTGCCCACGCTACTGGCCAGCAGGTGAAGTAGTCAATGGCTGTGATGATATATTTCTTCCCAAGTTTGTCTTTGGGGAGAGGTCTGGAAATGTTGAGGGCCCACTGCTCAAAGAGCTTCATGGCCTTAATGGGCAGAACAGACTTGGGGGTGCAGGTTTAGACTTGTTCTTTTCACACAACACACATGTTTTGAGGAGATCTAAAATTTCTTGACACATACACGGCCACCAAACCTTACATTTCATGATTTCAAAGAGATTGTGTCCTCTGACATGGCTCAAGGTGTGGTGGTAGTGTAGTATGGTGTTGCTGTTTTGTGTGGTGGGGATATAGGGCATTTTTTCACCTGTTTCTTCCTGGTGGTAGACATTGCCAGCATTGGTGGTGAACTGACTTTCATTGTCCTTTAGCTTGGATATGGTTACCAAATTAAGGTTTTTTAATGATGTTGCTTCAGGACAGAGGTAAAGCATTGGCCAATCTGGGTCCAAGCCATTGTCCCCGGTGATGGACACTATGTATACCTTGAGAGGGCGTCTGCTGTGACAAGTTTCTTCCCAGGCTTGTACTCAATGCATAGCTGATAGGGGGATAGACACTTGACCAGCCTGCTTGACGGCATGTCAAGTGGGACTGCTTATTGAAGCACTGGAGCAACTTATGGTCCGTCAGGACGCGGGGTGGAAAGGTGGTCCCTTCCAGGTAGCAGTGCCACTTCTTAACGCAGTACATTGATTGCGGCTAATTCTTTGTCATGTATTGGGTAATATTGTTCTGAGTCAGTGTCTTCCTGGACTCATATGCCACAGGGAGGAAGGTGCCCTTGTTGGTTTCTACCAGTAGCACGCCCCCTATGGCTCTGTTGCAACTGAACCAATGAGGGTTCAGTATTTGGAATTGGGGAAGACAACAGCCCAATAGAAAGGACAGAATAATAGAGAATAAGGTATTGTTTATTATAGAATATTGTGATTAATATACCATATGGGGAAAGCCACAAGGCCACAAGGGGGTGGCATAGTGGGAAGTTCCATGTAAGGTTCAAAGCCAAGGAATAACTTGTGCAGGGATCAGCAAGTCAAATTGGTAACACTCCTAATTAGGATGAAGTACCCGCCATTTGATATTTGCCATCAGATTAATCCATGTTGTTAGATAAGTCAAGGGGCAACTCATTGAGCGCCCCCTGTGTATTGTAAGATACGTTAGCAGGCAAGTCTGGAAACTTGGTTGCAACACCCCCCCTTGCCCCCTGCTTGTTGTCAGACACCAAGACCGGAGTCTGCAGAAGGTCTGGGAAGGTCTGCACAAACAGCTTTTGTGTGGGGATGGCGCAGCAGGGGCGCAAGCAATCATGGTGAAGCTTCTTGGTGTTTCCTTGGGCATCTTTAAGTTGATAGGTATGATTGTTGTAGACAGCAGCTATCTTGAAGGGCCCTAAGTGGTTGGGTTCTAACTTGGCTGAATTGGGGTTGAGGTGGTAGACAGGATCACCTATGGTGTATCTGGCCTCAAGGTGTCTTGTCCCTCCCTCAATTTGCTTGTTAGCAATTTCTTGAGCCTTGGCACGCCACTGGCTCAGGGAAGGGGTAGGCAACAAGGG
>QTSX02006098.1:0-25915 GCA_014839935.2 Entomophthora muscae | reverse complement strand
CTTACTTTAAGTTGAAGTTCTTTTAAATTTAACATTGAATTCAACTTTAGATACAGTTCCCAGCCATTTAAAAGACTTCCCCACACTTCTCCTGGCTTCTGGTGCTCACTAGGATTACTTTCATCTCAGAATTCTCTGTGACACCCCCAGGCTTTAAGTTTTTTATCTGTTGGTGCCCTTCTAGCCTCACAGAGCTCTTAAAATTTAAAGAAGCTCCCAGAAGCTTTTCTTCCTTTGGTCAAGTTTTTCAGCTTCTGTCCTGACAGCGCTATTTCTTTTGTGGTTCACTTTGCCCAAGTTGTGAACACAACTGTCTCTCTCTGCTATCACAATTAGGGAGGATCTCTTAAGACTCCTCTACCTTCTAGATAATCTTCTGAGATGTGCTCGCAATCTACTGAAGACAGGAGAGTTTGTCTTGAAAAGTCTCTTTCAAAGATATAGATTCCCCCCTAGAGCATATATCTTGAAGGCTCCTGCACCTGTGGTGGCGTTAGAATCACTACTTCCTTTTCTCACTCCAATGCCTTTTCCTGATATCCTTTTCCTAATGTCTGCTGTCACCTAGCTGTATCTCCTGGCTGTTGACCAGTATGCTGATGATGGGAGTGAACACCTATCTCACTCAGTTGACCCCAACTGCGTCCCTCTGGACACATGTTTGAGCAGCTATCTCAGTGTTGCACTGGATGGCGTCCTGGTGGATCCTTTCCCTGGGATGGGAGCCAAGCTTAGTTAATTAAACCCCTCTCTCTCACAAATGGATGTGAAACCAAAAGACACATGGTCACTATTTGTGAAACATGCATTACTAGTATCTCAAGTGTGTATCAACCAAGGGGCTGGTTACTCACCATTTGAACTAACCTATGGATATAAACCAGAGATAGTCACTTGTAACAAACAGCCATATATAAGGATCTCCTCAGGAAAACCGCCTATATTAAAACAAACTCTGACACTACAACACATGTCTCAAAGCTAAAATAGCTGAAAACTAGAGACTCAAGACACAGAAATTATCCTCAAATGAGGAACCACTCCCACTCAATGCCCATGTTTGGGTCCTGGCAGAGAACAGAAAGAAGCTGGACTCGGTACACAGAGGTCCAGAAAGAATCATCAAGTACAGACAAGAAAAGAACACATACCTAGTCAAATTACAGGGAGCCAATGAGCCACGCACAAAGAAGTACTGTTGATCTTGCCTCTGCCTCAGCAAAAGGGAACACACCAGTCGACTAGTACTCGCTGCAGACCAACTTCAGGAACACCAGGCTACTGCTGTCAAGACCAGGCCTCTACCTGATGTACCTGGATGATTTCTTAAAGAAGGAGGGTGTCAAAGGGCTAGACGTTGGAAGAGTTCAGCTACTGCCAACCTAACTGGACATCCAATACCTTGCCTGACTTGGTACTAAAGCAATTTATCCAACATTTGCCTGTTTTGGTATCAAACCAGTTGCCACCTGACTCGTCCATCCACCTGCTAATCCCTGATCCAAGTGCTGTCACCTGATACCAACCACTGATCTCAGTCATGTCCCTATGACAATATTTCTGGCTATTAAAGTCTAATCCATTACCCAATAAAATAATTCTTTTACAAATCACTCTTTGAAGCTTCCCCAAAAGTTACCTACTCACCAATTTAATGAAATTGGAGGGTTTCTGAAGTCAAGATTTTTTTCATTCTGTGCAAGATGAGAACCAAGCACTATTTTGGATTTAATGAACATTGCACATTTGGGCAGAGCAAGATAAAACCTCTTACTTGCTATACTTACTATCTGCCTCTTGGCAAAAATGACATTAGTTCAAGGCAGTGTTATCAAAATGGAACCTCAAAGGTAAACTTTTGGCACAACATACTAATTTCAAATCGACTTGAAACCCCCTTATGTATAATTCTGGGTACTCTGTACCTGGCTTTCAAACACAAAAGGGTAGCTACTAGTTCATATACAAATATTAATCTTCATAAAAGAACGTAAAAAAGTTAAATCGAGCAGAATAATTGAACAAAACCTATAATAACTTAAAGCAGATAATCAAAATAGATGCCGAAAACGCATATTTAGTCAGCCATACTGCTACAGGAATCCAATTAAGAAGTCTCGTAATCCACTGCAATGGAGTCTAAAACTTAGTAATAAAAAAGAAGTATTCGTTACCTTCAATTATCATGACTTCTTTGAGATCTTTCAATATTGCTTGGTGATGGGGATGATCAATGTAGATAGGAAGATCCTGAAAGTTTACTTAAAGCTTAAATCGGTATCTTACGTCCATGCTTCCTAGTTCAACCACAACAGCTAAAAGTTAGCCTCGGAACTTGATGTTTTCAATACCGTGAGTATAACCTTTTCCACGCTGAGTTAAATTCTTTCCAAATGACGAGTGTTTGACCTGAGGGATATGACTGGACATCTTATTAAGACTAGAGCTAGCTTGCTCAAAAGTCTGTACAGAGAACGTTGGCTTAAGCTTGAAAAGAACTATTTTTTATTCAAATAAATCACGAAAGTTTACCTATATGAATCAAACCCATCTGGAAGTATATTTTCTAGAAAATTTAAGGTCAGACCCTGCAAAAGGAAAAAGAGACCAGTTAACCAAAACATAGTGCTAAAATTACAACTTCAGAAATAAAAATGTGATTTTTCGATGTTTCTTAATCAGACTTGTGGGGAAATGTCTACAACGCACGATTATTTGATAATTACTTTTAAAAACGTTTCGGTAGTATCACAGAACTATAAATTTTTGAAGTGTAGGAATATATTAAGATGATGTTTCGTTGAGGTATATAGCATAAAAGATATTCAAGTGATTTAAATGAGAGAGATATTTTAAAAAAGGGATTTAGAATAACAACATGCTGCTATTTGAAAAGAAACTGTAGTTTGAAACCACAAAATTTCTAAAACTAAAATATAAATACTCGAATAAAAATCTATAGGGGATATAAAGAATAAATACCTATGATAAAAAATTATAAAGTACTGAACGAACTAAGAAAAGTAGATTGAATTACTAAGTATAATATATTTGACTTGGTCAACCTACAATTTAAAGTGGCTTGGAATACACGAAAGTAGATCTTAAGAAATTTAGGGCTAAATTATCATTAAATCTCCTTAAAGTCTGCCTTTATTTACACATCATATTTAGAGAAACAAAGTCTCATTGAATAAAGAAAAAGTCCATATAATCCACTAAGGTTAAGTCAGACACGTCTTAAAGATCTGAGCAGCCAATTGTAAGCTGTATATGAGGTTTCGTCATTAATATCTTAAAACTAATCATCCCCTAAATCTCCTCTTCTACTCCTGCAATTTATCCAATTAAACAGAGCTCAACACCTCATCCTAACTAGGGATGCGTCGTCCCACCCCCGGACAAAACCCGGATTCTGTCCGAAGTTTCTGAAAATGTGGAAGGTAATATATTTTTTATTTAAAGCTGATTTTAAATCCGATCTTCTAGAATGTCGGAAAAAGGAAGATCTTTGTCCAGGGGTGGGACGCCGCAGCCCTAATCCTAACTGGGGTGGGTTGCTTTTAGCGCTTGGTACTGCAAAAATAAAAGGCTTTATTACAAAATTATAACCTTTGAGAATAGGGTTGCAGCTAGGGCTGTAGTGGATCTGAAATGATGGCTGCTTTTTCTAAAGCAGCCATTTGTTTCAGATCAGGAAACAATTCTGGAAGATCATCTAGGGTATACTTTTTCTGGAATTGTTTCTGTACAGTAGTTTTAAAAGCTATGGTGACAACCAAAAATACCTAAGATTTAAACGAAATGATTTCAGATTTGAACGAAATCCAAGTTGCACAAGATTTAGGATTCAATTAATTTAAAAAAATTGGTTAATAAATGAACTGTCAAACAAAAAACAAAATTTCACTAGCCCATTATATGAAATTATAGCAAATATCAAGCAGTGTTGTTTAAACCACAAACAAAATGAACTGACACAGCAAGTGAGATGAATGGATGCTGTTCTGGAGTATATTATAATCCAATCAGGGTTCATATGAGGCACCAACAGAATGACTAAAATGAAATGAAATTTGAGCAATCTAGAAGCAAGATTCCACAAGCATGAAACAAAATGAAGTCACACAAGATGTGTAGTATGAGCAGCCTAAAATAGAAGTATAACAGTTTAACAGCCAATTAACAGCTATCTAATTTAGGAACAGAGGCATTTTATTGATTTTCATTGCGCCTTATTTGTGTAAAATGGTTTTGAGAACCTTTCAATTATAGAATGGTGATTACAATAAAAATAAATCATAAAATTTTAAACTTCTACTTTTTGTGATTTTATCCTAGGTTTTGTTTTAAGATGGTTTTTACTAGCAACAACATTTTCAACAGTGCCAGCAGCCAAGCCAGCTTCAATGGAGGCAAGGCTCAGAACGTAGAGGCACCTGTTTACACCCAAGCCTTTGAGGCAGATAACAAGGAAGCCGACCTGTACCTGTCCTCCAACCCATATGGCTTTGACTTGTTCAGTAGTCACTTAGTGTCTAGTTTTGCCTCCGCTCCCGTACCCACCCCTGCACAAGCTTCCCATTAACCAACCAATCAGGATGGCAACCTTGATTTGGAACAACTTCCCGCCATCAGTCAACCTACAATCCTCTCAGCCAATCAGGCTTCAGCTCCTGTGGCCCAGCGCCCCAAGCAACAAATTATCACCACCCAAATTCTTCAGAAACTTGTGGCACTGAACCTGCAGATTCTGTCCTGGGATCAGATTGAAACCCAATTGCAATTTACCTGAGCCACAATAATGAGGGAATTTAATAATTTAATGAATAAGGGGAATCTGATCGGGACAGCCAGGAAGCCCAAGAAGGCCCCCAAGTCACAAATATCTGAGGCATACCCAATCATGCTTGACCTCCTGCAGCAGGACCTCAAGCTTCCCCTAACCCAGGTCCAGAAGCAACTTGCACACCATGACATTTGGGTTTCTGAGTGCATGGTGCAGCTCTGGATGCATGGAAAGGTGGTGTCAGTCCATGTGTTGACCAATGTTGCCAGCAACCAATGTGATGGCAGTGAGGATTTCTCATATGATCCTGCCATTGAATTTACCCTAGTAAAATGCCTGACAAGTCTATCAGATAATGTCATGTTTATATTCTACTATAAGCTATTGAAGGCTTTTGACAATTTTAGCGCCCAAGAAAGAGCCACCGCCCAAAAAGAGAGGAAGAAGATCAAGAAGGAGACATTTATTGGTGTGTTTCTGGCTGTTTCAGCCAAGAATTTTGTCTACTATCAGACAAACCCAGATTTCACCAATGGCTACAAGTACAGCCACATTTTTTGGTGGATTACTTGACTCCTGGGATGGCTCAAATTCCAAGCACCAGGTTTCCTTGAGCCACCAGATAGAGGGAAGCTCCACCGCCCTTGAGGCCATCCAGGGACGCAGGCACCAGGCCTCAGTCTACCCTGACGGTCATGCAGACATCTATCTGGCTGATGTTGCATTCTTTAATATTGGAGATACACTCCAGGAGCGCCGCCCTCAGGCTTTCAGCAACCTCTATCTTGGAGTCCTTGACCACAATTTTCTCTTTGGCTGCCAGATGGTGGCTGACTTGTTTGCGCAAATGGTTTTTCATGTGAACATGGGCAACTAATCACATAAGGATAAGTGCCTTCCACATCAGGCCACTGCCACTTACCAGCCCATCCAGCCAATGACCAATGAGAAATACGACAAGAGTTATATGGCAGCCATCACGCAAAATCCTCCTGCCTCCACCCCCGCCACCAACACCCCTAACCCGCAAGCCCCACCCACCCAATCCCAGACCCCCCAGGCCAGCACTGCCTCTACGTCTTCCTTCCTGCGCCATTCTGCCTACTAGGCATCACTCTTCCCTGCCTCAATAAACCCCCTGGTCCCAAAAAATTTCTATTTATATTATCTTTATTTTGAATTTCAATTGTTCATGTTCTCTTTGTTTATAGTTGGTTTTATTCTTTATGTTCAGTTTTTTTCTATAAAATCATATATTTACTATTCTGTGCATCTAGATCCAGAAAACAGTTATTTTTAGTACCCAAACACAGCCCCTTGTGAAAATATCAACAACAATTTGGTGATCATCAAAATTTGAATTAGAAAATTATAGGTTAATTGTGTTTAGATAAAGTTATTACTGATCAAAATTCAAAACCTTATTGATAAACGTTAAGCCAATCAGGAGCCAAGTGATAAAGTGATTGTTGTGACATAAAGGGTCATTCAATAATTTTTTGATGCATGTGCGTTAATTAATATGATTGGCTGGATGTTTTGCCATTGTACACCATTGCCGCTGTGGCAAGTTGTTGATGGACTAGTGCCCAATCAGCTGCTGGGTTAACACTAGTCCATCAACAACTTGCCACAGCAAAAATGACGCACAATGGCAAAACAACCAGCCAATAAGATTAATTAGTGCACATGTACCAAAGAATTACTGAAGGACCCTTTATGTCACAACAATCACTTTATCACTTGGCTCCTGATTGGCTTAACATTTATCAATAAGGTTTTGAATTTGGATCATTAATAACTTTATCTAAACACAATTAACCTATAATTTTCTAATTCAAATTTTGATGATCACCAAATTATTGTTAATATTTTCACAAGGTGCTGTGTTTAAGTGCAAAAAATAATATGGCAATTAAGAAAACAATGCCAACACAAAGCAAACAACACATATTAAGTTAAGCGTAAAACATATACACAATGGGTAAAAAAAAGGGATAATGTAGTAAATGGGAAAACAAACAGGAATAAACAAAGAGGTAATAGTATCAGAATAATATAGATTTTATTGGGGTGAAAGCTATAAAAACATATGGAAAGGTTAGTAAAAAATCAATGAGAGAACTTGAGAATTTATTGAAGGACCTTGACTCAAATGCAATTGCAGAGATCAAAAAAATCAACTGCAAGGTCAAAGTAAGAGTTAAGTCTGCCGTCCTTGAAGGGGACAAAGTAGACAAGGTGTCTGCAAAGACCCTTATGTCCAAAATACCAGACACCCCTGAGAAGACAATCAAGCACTTACTCAACATTCAGAAGACAATGGTTGAGGGCCTCCAGTTTAAGGCATACAATTTTTCTGCACTGTCTGTATGGGTTGACAACCCCAAGATGTATGCACATCTCAAGCCAGAAAAGCATGCCAAAAAAGAGGACACTGAATTGCCAGCGCAATTGTTTGTGCCAAGAATGGCTAAGCCTGCTGAAGCTGCTGGCAAGGAGAAAACGCACAAAAGTAACCTAAAAACAAAATTAATAAAATACCAAAATTCTTATCTTTTTTTTAGAAAACATAGAGAGTGAAATACTCTGGGTCCTGGTCTCCTTTGTCCCTGCCATGTTTTATGCCAACTACACCAATCATGTGGCAAGGAAGCTGTTTCTGTCCCCTCCTGTCTTGTGCAAGATGGAGGACCGTGCCCACAGGACCTTTCTGATGTCACATGAGGCATTGGCTAGCTAATGCATGCTGAGGAGGCATCTGAGTGAGCAGTTACTGCCTAAAAGGATGCCCAACTGGTCCGCCTGGACCCAGTATCCCTCAGTGAAGTTTACACAGTAAACTTTATTGAGCTTTTTGGGACGTCCTGGCAACACTCCCATTCAAGAATATACCAAAGATGGGCCAGGCCCATGCGGCTGCTCACTTCTGTTTTCTGATGGAGCACACACTCTCTTACCTGCTGGAGAACTTTGGGCACATGGTGGGAAAATTGGCTGTTGCAGACGCAACAGCCATCAAGAAAACCAAGATCCTTCTTGCCAAGTTTAGGCTGGCCTGGAGCGCTGACAAGACAGGGGTTTCTCTGGCAATGGAGCTGAACTTTGCAAAGACAAAGTATGAGAAGAAGATCATATCAGTATACAAAAAAAATGTGAGTTTACAGAAGCCTTTGACAGACAAAGTCTTCATCTGATTGTTTACCTTTGGTTCATCCTCTACTTTGAAATGGGAGCCAGCATGGAGGACCTGGCCGGGTCCTTCTTGGGATCAACAAGGCCAGGCTCTCCCTGGATAAAAAGAAGGACCCCTCAGATACAACTATGTGGACCGCATTATCCAAGATGCCCTGGTCCTGACAGGGATTTACAGGACTGCAGTCCTGCCAGAGAAGCTGCTACTACACTCCCATCTGAAAATCCTGCCTTTCACCAGCAGTCTGAGTATTTCAATCAGGGTTTATCCACTGTCTACGGTGTGGTGGTGGAGGTTGTACACCACCTCCATTGTTGGGTGGGTACATACCAAAGAACCCATTACAGGCGCCCTTAAAACTCTCTGTCCAATAAATATATTTACATTTTAGATTATTTTTATTTATAATAATTTTTATAATTTTTATTTTATCAAACAAGTTTTCAAAATAAATTTCCAGAGAAGGCTTTCATAAAAGCATAATAATATATGTTAATAAAATATACTTCTAATTTGTACATTATACTTTTAATTTTTTTAAATTCCTTTCTATATTTATTTGATGTCAGTAATTTATATTGACTTTGCTCTACCTTGTAAAATCTTAGTAGCCTGCCAAGTCATTAATTACAGAAGCTCTTGATATATTACTGGCAAGCTTAATTGATCTAAGAAGCTTTCAAGAAGAGGGTTTGAGCCAATTAAGTGCAAGGTCAATTATGAGCACATTATCTGTCACAAATGATAAACTCCTGTTGACTATTCTCATAGGAAATCCTCAACTACGGGATTTGAACCCCAATACCCTGCGGGCTGCCAGCCTGCAGGACCAGCCGCCTGGCCGCCTGAAGATTTTTGGGCTCAAACCAGAGTGGGGTTCAACTTCAGAGAATCTCCTAAGGCTTTATGAACTAAAATTATCTACATTGAGGCTCCCCACATCAAAGGTTCCTGTTAACCCAACCAATGAGAGTGCAGGCCAAGCCAAAGATCCCAGAATAACTCAGGCCATTGTGGTGGGGGAAGCAAAGAAATTTCCTGTGAAATGCGGGCCACCCAAAGATGACAAATCCCACAGCCTGAAAGGCAAATTTGAGTTTTCTCAGTTTGAACCAGCCAATGAAACAACTCCTGCAACGGATGCCGCCAAGGGCTGTAAAACACAGGTAGACAGTAGCACCAGGCTCAAAGAAATTTGTAAAATTTTCTCCATGGCAGATGGGTATACATATACCCTGGGCCGCCAGGAAGCTACCTATTGCCATTCTTGCAATAAAGTGAAATGAACCTTTGGTTCAACCAAGTTATCCCATATTTGATTTTAGTTCTATTTCATTTGCAGACTAACTCCTGCGGTTCCGTGCCTCCCACTTATCCACCACAAGAAACTGCGGACTAGCCGCTGTCAAGTTTATACTTCTGGGAAGTATAATAAACAAAATATGGGGAAGATTTTAAGAATAGAATTATACTTTAGTGAATATGAATATAGAGTATTATATAGTATCATGACAAGCCACATGTAGTCTAAGTAAGTCATGGAGGTCATGGGGCTTATCTGAATAATGTTCCTCTTGAGTCACGAGGCTTAATCAAGTTGTGTTCCATTTAGGACCTGGATTGAGTGATCCCCATCATAGATGGTTAACTGATAATGGTGCCACCAGTTTATTGGCTGGGCAGTGAACCACTTGGCGAGCCACTCAGTGATTTACTTGGGGCGTTAATTCCCCGAGAGGGAGTAATCAAAGATGTTGTGACATCTCCCCTTGGGGTGCTGGAAGGCGGAGCCTTGGGAATTTTCTTGAGAGTATCTGGTATGCAGGCTTGGTATTGATCCAGTTTGGTGTTGGGTACAGGGAGCCTTGAATTTTGTTAGGCTGCTCTTGCCTTACACAAACAGAGTTGGTTGTGATGCATACGTTTCAGTTCAGTTCAAGCTCCAATCCCTTTGATGAGGTAGGTGTTATTGGACTTAACTTCCATAACAATGCCTGGTCTGCGTAACCCTGGGTCTAGTTTGTGTTGGTCATGATTGACAACCCAGATCTTTTCTCTGATATAGAACCTTTCTTGTTGCAATGGGATTGCTTCCTGCTGGACTCTTTGATGTTCCGTCACTTCTTGGTCCTTTCTGGCTTGTAGTACTTTTGGGTCATTACTGTCTGGTATCCTCTTTGGAAGTGGCAGTTGTGGTCCCGTGGTTGTACTGACAAGTGAGGGTTTCTGACCATAGACAAGCTCATAAGGGCTTTTGCCCGTATTGTGGTTGACTCGTGTTTTGCAGAACATAAGGGCAGTTGGTAGCATGTCAACCCAGGCTTTTGGATTGTTGGCAGATAACTTACTGAGGGCTTCCACTAGAGAGCTGTTTAGTTGTTCTACGCGTCTATTTGCTTGTGGGTGATATGGGCTGGTTGTGACATGTTTTATTTCATTTTTGGCAAGATAAATGTTGGTGTCAATGGCTTTGAGTTCAGTGTCTCCATCTGTGATTAAGAGTTCAGGCTTTCCAAACTTTGCTATGATCTCCTTGCCAATGAATTGTCTCACGTCATTGCCTTTGCGCTCTTTTGTGGCTTGTGCTACAGGCCATCTGGTTGCATAGTTGATGGCTGTGATGATGTACTTCTTGCCTTTTCTTTCCCCGGGCATAGGTCCCATGATATCCAACAACCATACCTTGAAGAGTTGTGTGATGGATATGGGTACTACTGACTTGGGTGGAGCTTTGGTTCAGGCTTACTTCTCACAGACCTTGCATTGTTCCAGTACCTCTCTGACATCATCTAGCATGTTGGGCCACCAGTAGCGTGTCTTGAGGTATTCATGCAAGTTTATGCTACAGGTGTGTCCCAAGCCTCTGTGATATCAGAGGATTGTGTCAATCTTTTGTGTTGACAATACATAGGGTACAGTGTCACCATTTGAAAGTATTTGGTGAAAGATACCATATAAGTTTTTGAACAGATGTTTGTTCTTGAGGACTTTCTCTTGGATGTCTATTGTTGTGCCAGGTGGGAACCCTTCATGGAGATTCCCCATGATTAACATGGGCCAGTTGGGGTCGCCATCAGTGCAAAGGATGTGTTTATTGTATAACCTTGATAGGGCGTCTGCAGTAAGCATCTCCTTGCCTGGCTTGTATTCAATTTGCATGGGGTATCTCTGTATGAGACACATCTATTTGGCTTATTGTCTTGACAGGTGTTGTTGTGTCTTGAAGAATATCAACAACTTGTAGTCAGTGAGCACTTTAAATGTCTGGGCTCCTTCAAGATATCATTGCCATTTCATGAGGCAATATATGATGACAACCAATTCCTTATTGTGTATGGGGTATCTTTGTTTACCGTCTGATAGCTTCCTTGATTCATATGCCACAGGAAGGAAGTCATTTTGGGCCGTTTGGATACAGAGGACTCCTCCTATGGCATAATCAGAGGCGTTGGTTTCTAGCTTGTAGATACCCTCATAGTTTGGGTATTGTAGGATGAGGGCAGTAACCATACGTTCCTTCAGCTGGCGGAAATGTTGATCTTGTAAGGGTGTCCAGACAAATTTGGTTGTTTTCCCGGTGATGGCTGACAAGGGGGCTGTTAGGGCGCCCCAGTCAGGGATGAACCTGTGTACATAGGCTACCATTCCAAGGAAAGTGCGGAGTTTGCTCTTATTCCTTGGGGCTGGCATCTCTGTTATAGTGCGTATTTTGTCTGGATCCGGTTTGATACCGTCCTTGCTGATGATATGGCCAAGGAATGGAAGTTCAGTTGAGAAGAACTCACATTTGGATGGTTTGGCAATCAATTAGTTTTCTTCCAGGTTACAGAGGACTGCATGGACGTCTTCCCAGTGTTGCTGCAGGTTGGGACTATAAATGATGATGTGGTCCAGGTAGATGATTGCTCTTTTCCCAATGTGTTCCTTGAATACTTCATTAATGAAGGTTACAAAGGTACTGGGAGCGTTTGTCATGCCAAAATTGAGGACAACACATTCAAAGGATCCATATTTGGTTTGAAATGCAGTCTTTGGAATGTTTTCAGGTTTCACGCAAATTTGGTGGTAACCTGCTGTCAAATCAATTTTTGTGAAGATTTGGGACCCCCCAGGGCATCAAAAAGGTCATCAATTAGAGGCAGGGGATACCTGTTCTTTATTGTGACCTTGCTGAGGGCCCTGTAGTCTTTAACCAGGCAGAGGCCTCCATCTTTCTTCGCCACAAAGAAGACAGCAGCACCAAAGGATGATTTTGAGGGTCTGATGAGGCCTTTTTTGAGTGCTTTGTCAAGGTAAGCCTTTAGGGCAATGTCTTCTTGTGGTGTGAGGCGGTAGATAGGTTGTGCTTTGGGTACACTCCTTTTTAGGTTGATTTTGTGTTGTATACCCTAATCAGGGGGTAACCCAGGTAGTGTCTCTTGGAATACGGAGGGTAATTCACTGACTAGCTGGTTTCTAATTGGGGTCTTTTTGTGTTGAGTTTCCGTGTTTTTGAAGTGGATACCCTCATACGTACAGGTGCTCCAATTGATTTTGCTGGGTTCAGTTTCTTCTCCTGTTTCCATGATTTTAACAAATATGTGATCCTTCATGAGAGTGTCAAGATGTGTTGGGTACATGTGATGGTGGACTTCTCCTCACTGAATGGTGAGGGTGGCACTGTCCCAGTCAATGTGAGGCTTTGTCTTTCTCATTCAATCCAATCCAAGTATGACATTGTATTTGGGAATTGGTATTATGGGGCCGCTAATTGTTGTTTGTACATCTCCAATTTGGGCGCGGAAAGGTTTTGTCTCATGGGTAACTGGTGTGCTACAGTTGTCTGCCATGACAACTCTCTTGATGTTACTTCAAATGGTAGGTAACTTAATGAGGTCTGCAAAACTCTTGTTAACAAGAAATTGATTGGCTCCAGTGTAAAATAGTGCTGTGCCCTGGTATCTGCAAAAACAGAAAGGATAGGTAAGGAGTTTATTTCCAGTTTGGGTGGCAAACAGTAGAGGATTGCTGGAGGGAACTTGGATCATGGTGATTGAGTCCACATCCTGTTCTCTGTACAAGTCTTGTGAAGTGGGGGAGGATGGCTTGCCTAAGCACTCCCCTGAGCTTTTCCCTCCTTGTTGGTATCTTCAGTGCTGGCCTGGTTGGCTTGTGCAGTGTGATTCCCGTTTTGAGGCTGGGTACTGTGGGCTTGGTTGTTTTGCTTATTGGGGCAAGGCTCTCTTCTAGCTGCAGGGTTTTCCTTATGCTTGTTGGTGGCATGTAGGTTGTCAGACTTCTGAGCTGTGTGTTTCCTTTCTAGGAATACATCCTTGAGATTCTTGCAGCAGGTCATATCAAACTGACGTCTAATGTTTGTGGGAAGACCATTGTAGAAGTCCAGATGTGGCCCAGGTTCATCAAAGTTGATGGTGTTGGGTGCACGGTTGTGTAGTCTTTCATATGCAGCAATGTATTCTTCATTGGTTCATGTCATTTTGAAGGTTTAAAGCTTGGTCATGATCACCACAATCAAGTCCTTCACAGAGAACTTTTCAAGAAATGCGGCCTTGAACACTTCCCAATTTTCCTTTTGGTCAGGGTGTTGCGCTAGCCATTTGGTTACAAAATGTGAAGCAGTCCCTGTGACGCGGAGGGCAATCTCGCTGACCCAGAGTCTTTGGGGGTACTCCACTTGTTTGAACTTGCTCTTGGTGCTGTTGATCTAAAGAGAGGCGTTTTCACGGTGTAGTCATACAAAGGCGCCAATTTCAGCAGTACATAAGCATTGAAACACAATATTGGGTATCTCAGGTTGTGTAGGCGCTGTTGTGGTTGGCGTGGTAGGGAACAGTCTGTGGGCTTTGAGAGCGTTGTAATGGTCAATGGGTAAAAGGACGTTATTGTAGATGACAAGGCCTGGGGGAACGTCTTGTCCTACTCCATAATCCCTTCAGCCGTTAGGGAGTGACATTGTTTGTGTTCTTTTCTTTGGAGGAATTTTTCCTTTGAGTTGGGTAGGTATGGATAACCTACCTGTTCTACCACTGTCAAGTTTATAATTCTGGGAAGTATAATAAACAAAATATGGGGAAGATTTTAAGAATAGAATTATACTTTATTGAATATGAATATTGAGTATTATATAGTATCATGACAAGCCACATGTAGTCCATGTACGTCATGGAGGTCATGGGGCTTATCTGAATAATGTTCCTCTTGAGTCACAAGGCTTAATCAAGTTGTGTTCCATTTAGGACCTGGATTGAGTAATCTTCATCATAGATGGTTAACTTATAATGGTGCCACCAGTTTATTGACTGGACAGTGAACCATTCAGTGAGCTTCTTGGTGATTTACTTGGGGCGTTAATTCCCCGAGAGGGAGTAATTGAATATGTTGCAACACTGCCCAAACTATATTGTCCACTAGGAGATCCCTTTGGCTCAGTACATTTCACAGAATATCCACCAAGCCCGGCATATTCAGAGTTCACACTAGAAGAAATCTTAATATAAGACCCAGAGGCTAGAGCTAGAGAGACAGAGACTGTTTACAGAGAAGATACCAAAATCACCATACCTCCTCTGCTATTTTGCAACAAGTACAACTAATTGCCTGCCTATCTAGTTCCAATGACACCACCTCTCACCCCACAGCCCAACTGCCTGCATGAATCTGTTGCAGCCAATGAATCCACTTCCACTCAGGTATTTAGGGGTGATGTATATCACTCTCACTGGCCTGATTGATTCAATGGTACCTGCAAGCAGACCCTGGGCCGTTCTGGGAAATTTTTTATCTTATATTTTAAAGTTAGCACCAATCTTATGGCAGGCCCTACCTGCAGGACCCTCAGGCCTTCTGTCTGTGAGTTCCCAGGAACCCCCCCCCCCCACAGGCTGGATTGCTGACATTATCCAGCACAATTACATTAGTGAAGCCTGGGCTTATGCGCTTCAGGTGCTCCTGGACCAATTAGAGGAATGATAGAAGGGTACAGCTATTGTGAGAGCCCAATATCATTTGATACAGCTCAATCCCCTTTGGATCAAGGAGAGCCACCATTGAATAGGCTGTGGCGCAGATTGCAGCATGTCAAGCTACCCCATCATTGGAGCCTTTTGGGACATACCCATATGCATTGTGCATAGACAAGGCAAATGCTGATTGGTCAATATAGTAAAATTTGACTGTACCCTTGTTTTTGAGGGCAGTGTATGCCTCATAGTATTTTTTCTGGGTCTCAACATTGGTTGGGCTGTTTCTATTATCTGGAGATACCCTGGTCTTTTTCCAGGAAAGCACATTCCCTTCACCAGATGATAGTAAAAGGAAATTGAGGTCTCAACCCCAAAAGTAGATTTAAATATGGCCTGTATATTTGCCAGTTCAAGATGGCAATCTTGGGCTATCCACTGATGGATTGCCCATTTGTGCTCCTTGGTGAGCATTGTGGACACACACAGGGGTTTCTCTGCAGCAAGGGCATGGCCAGTATTGATGAATTTGTTGAAGGTCTTTGAGGCGTACTTGGGATCCACTACAACAAGAGCTGTAGCTGCCTTGTAGTCACCAGATTCCCACATAAGCCTGAGCAGGATGATGCGCTTTATGTCAGGAATGCGCTTCCAAGCAGGCTTGTGGGTTCAGACAATCCAGGATCTTGATTGGTGACAGGCTTGCAAGGCATGGGTACCTTGTTGTAGAAGGCTGCAACCTTTTTTAACACCAGCTGTCTCTCATCAGTTCTGTAGAACGCAGGCTCCTTGTCCTCTTCCTGGTTACCATCACTGACTTAAGGCTTGTAGCTAGTGTCAAGCACAGGCTTAACTTTCTCCATCATGGCTGACGGGACCAACTCTTGGCGGTACACAGCGTCAAACACATGCAAAGTAAGTTCTACCTCCTTGTTTCTAACTGTTTTGGTAGTGGTGACCTTGGTGGGCTTCCTGATAAGCTTGGAGACCCAAGGGTTGATGCTCTGCACCCTAGAAACTTGTACTCCTTGAACTGGCTGTACCAGTGCAGCATCACTATTGAACTCTCCTCTCCCATCTCCTTCTTGAGTAGGCACTTGGGTTGCACTAACTCTATTCTTTGACCCTTGGGGGCAACCACAACTGCGGTGCACAACAGGTACATTAGTACTCTGTTGTTGTGTTCCTTCCATTTTAAAATTTAATAAAATACTAAATAAATCTCAATCAAGTCACTCCCTAATTTTAATTTTTGCTTTTATCTGAATATGGATACTTAATTAGAGTTTTGCCCACCCAATATCCCAATTATAGATTTTTTATTTCTTAATTAGTTGTTTTTGGTTTTACCACACCCATTTTAGAATACCTGAAATAATTTCCACCTATTTTCCCAGATTTTACGTCAAACTAAGCACCCAACACAATATTTTTAAAATTTATGTCTTGGATTGTGTGCCTTGTTTTAGATACATTGGTATAATTATTGATTACAATCCATTGCATACAACATTTGAGTGGTTTTTATTAAATATTGAGTTGCTATTGTGTTTTGTTTTGGGTTGAGTTTTGAATCACCACGCTTGGGTGTATTTGTCACCAATTCACATAGTAAACATATGTACACCAAAAGTCAACTCATACCATTTTGTTTGTGAATCAATGTATTTTGGATTGTATTTTGAATAGTTTTGCTTTTCAGGTGAGTACTTCTTTTCTGTGTTGACCCATTTTGCCCATTAATGCCAAAAATCCCTGTTAACATAGTGTATATTTTAACCTGATAGTTGGAATTTGCTTAAATCTGAAATCATTTTGTTTAAATCTGAGGTACTTTTGGTTGTCACCATAGCTTTTAAAACTATTGTACAGATATTTTCCCAGATTATTTTTAAAATAAAAATTATTCTTTTATTTTTCTCAAATTTTTAAATTAAAAGTTAAAGTAATTCAAAAACAATTTTATTTTAAAGATAAAATTATTAAATATATGGGACATTATTTTTCTTGTTATGCCTAGGCGCCAGATTGGTTATTTTATAACATAATCACATTATTCATATTCAAATTATTCAGAAAGAGTAAAATACAATCAATCCCAAATATTTAATTGATCTTGGGCTTGGGTGATTTTTTAAAAAATAATTCATTGATTTTATAATTGAAAATTGCAACTTATAGTACTACTGAAAATATCTTAAGTTCTACTACAAACCAAAAATATTTATGATGAGTTGCATGGGAGAGTAATAGCAGCCCCAAAGCTATAAATGCTATTACTCTATCTTTGGCTCATCATAAATATTCTTAGTTTGTTTCAGAAAAAAGGTTGTTGTTTTTGAAAGACTGATAACTCTATTTAAAATACACCCTCTAGTAAGCTGCCCTACTTCATGAACTTGCCCCAATACACTACTAGCATCTTCTGATATTTTTGTTTCTCTGGTATCATCACATGATTTCAAATGATAATTTATCTCAGAATATTCCGAGAAGCTTTCAAATGTTAAAGGTGAAGTATATAACTTCCCATCTTTCATCAAATATGAAAGATTAATGCACAGATTTTTAACTTTGAGCTCTTTCCTTATAGGCCTAACTTTTCTCTCATAAATATAAAAGAATGCTTTTTGGGAAACAATTGAACCAGTTAAAGCTGAATTGTATAATTCTTTTCTTCTTTCTTCTTTCTCACAAATATTTTTTAGATCATTAATGTTGTTAATATAAAGTACATTTTTTTCCTTTAAAATTTTTGATATTACACCAGAGTGATTATCAACAATGCTTTTTCCATGGCATTCAACAAAACGGTTATTTTTTATAGAACCCTTAATATATTTAGGTGCCTCTTTAAATAAGTAATATAAAAATTCATATGATCTAAAATGATTTCCATTATCCGTCCATACTTTTATATTTTTTATTTTTTTAAATCTATCTAATTTAAGAAGACTTATTGGACATTCACCTGAAAATAAAGAATCATGTGATAATATTTGAGACAAAAAATCATGATATTCATATTTAATTTTATTGTTTTCTTTAAAAACTAATGCAAACCCTAATAATGAGATTGGTTTTTTTGAATAAAAACAATTATTGGTCTCAATTGGACCACCTCCAACCTTTAAGTTTTCTTTATAATCTATAACTACAACACAAAACTCATCATCTAGTTCATTAATATCTTTTTTATGTTCACAATTTTGATGAACATAAAAGTCTTGGTGCTGATTAATAGTCTTTAAGCCATTGTCTATAGATTCTGGTAATGGTAAGTTTTTACTTTCACATTCTTCCTTCTTTTTTTCTAGTGAATTTTTTAAATTACAAATATTGCACATATTGGTTTGTTTTTTACTTTTTATTATATTTTTAGGTATTAATTTATAGTAAGTGGAAATTGAAACTGAAATTTCATTTTTTATTTTCATATTTTCATATATTTCTTTTTTTGTTTTAAGTAGAGAGTATTTAATTTCAGTTGAGTAATTACTCATCTTTTTTTCTATATCTTTATAAATTTTTTCAGGCACTTTTTTTGTAAACTGGCTTGTTTCAAAAGAATTTTCCAGCAATTTTTTAATTATTTTTTTAGTTATTTCTTTTTTAATGAATAGTTATTATTTTTTTGGCTTTTTTTGTTTAAACTTACATTTTTATTTTAATTTGTTTTTCTTGAGTATTCAAACTCACTTTTGGTTATATTAAACCCCATATCATTAAGCTCTTTTAAAGAGTAACTGGAAGTAACCAGATATTGCAAGGCTGGGAGATGTTTTTGGGGAGAAGATTTCTTGAGATCCTTTAAGTTTTCAATGAACTCATTGCCTTTTTGATTTTGAATAGTTGGCAGGAACTGAGCTTTCCCAAATTCATTTTGAGTAAGGAAGTGCTTGATGAAATTATCAAGATCATCACCAGCAATAAAGAGGAATGCCTTTTTTAACATTGCAATTCTCTCTCTTTTTGTTGAAGCTCCCAAGGAAAAAGGGTAGCATGGCAGAAGTAAATTTAACTGAGGACATGGTAGTATTTTGAATCTGTAATTAGGTCAGATCTCTGAAATGTGCCTTAATGTTGGAGTAGTTATGATCAGAATGTAGCCTTTGAATGGGGTCTTTTGGATTAGAAGCTTTGTGGTGCTTTAGCTCTTATATACCAAGCTAAATGACACCATTCTGAAAGAAATGGTGTGATAGCTTTTATTATAGTTTGAACTTGAATTTATGTTTGCAGAATTAATTAAATACCCAGTTTTCATGCACAAGTGATACATGTGAAGCAGCTAAGCGTTATTATTACATCATATCCTCTTTGTAATCAATGCAAATCAATTAAATGATGTATTCAGTTAATTGTAACTCTTCCGCATATCTTTTAAAATGATAAAATATTAAAGAATTCCATTTAAAGAATGCTTAATTTGAGGTTCAAAGCTCACTTGAACCTTAAAATCAATCTAAACAGTGATAAAAACATCCTAACTTCAAACTATCATAAAATCCTAGAGAATTGAGCTTTTTAAATAAAATAAAATGCGAGAATAAAGCTCTCAATCTTATCTTTAATTTCTTCAAATAAAAAACATCTGCTGTGTATTCAAAAAAGAGTATTTATTAGCTTTGAAGTGATCTACTTTATATCATTAGATATAATCATATAATAAAATCTGGATTATGCTCTTTTAAATTAATTTTGCTTTAATATTGAGCATAGTATACATATTAAATTTTTTACACCAATAGAAAGATAGGATTCTTAGCTTCATTTAGGTAGTTTACAGTGAGAAAAATATTAATTTTTCATTGAGTTATTAATGTTTTAAATATAAATTGTGTACTTAGTTACTTTTTCAAAATTGAACTGTGCTATGCTGCGACTTGAGCAGCATGTGCATTAGAAAATGGCCTAATCCCTAAAATAATGACCCATATAATAAAAAGTAAAAAACAAACCAATATGTGCAATATTTGTAATTTAAAAAATTCACTAGAAAAAAGAAGGAAGAATGTGAAAGTAAAAACTTACCATTACCAGAATCTATAGACAATGGCTTAAAGACTATTAATCAGCACCAAGACTTTTATGTTCATCAAAATTGTGAACATAAAAAAGATATTAATGAACTAGATGATGAGTTTTGTGTTGTAGTTATAGATTATAAAGAAAACTTAAAGGTTGGAGGTGGTCCAATTGAGACCAATAATTGTTTTTATTCAAAAAAACCAATCTCATTATTAGGGTTTGCATTAGTTTTTAAAGAAAACAATAAAATTAAATATGAATATCATGATTTTTTGTCTCAAATATTATCACATGATTCTTTATTTTCAGGTGAATGTCCAATAAGTCTTCTTAAATTAGATAGATTTAAAAAAATAAAAAATATAAAAGTATGGACGGATAATGGAAATCATTTTAGATCATATGAATTTTTATATTACTTATTTAAAGAGGCACCTAAATATATTAAGGGTTCTATAAAAAATAACCGTTTTGTTGAATGCCATGGAAAAAGCATTGTTGATAATCACTCTGGTGTAATATCAAAAATTTTAAAGGAAAAAAATGTACTTTATATTAACAACATTAATGATCTAAAAAATATTTGTGAGAAAGAAGAAAGAAGAAAAGAATTATACAATTCAGCTTTAACTGGTTCAATTGTTTCCCAAAAAGCATTCTTTTATATTTATGAGAGAAAAGTTAGGCCTATAAGGAAAGAGCTCAAAGTTAAAAATCTGTGCATTAATCTTTCATATTTGATGAAAGATGGGAAGTTATATACTTCACCTTTAACATTTGAAAGCTTCTCGGAATATTCTGAGATAAATTATCATTTGAAATCATGTGATGATACCAGAGAAACAAAAATATCAGAAGATGCTAGTAGTGTATTGGGGCAAGTTCATGAAGTAGGGCAGCTTACTAGAGGGTGTATTTTAAATAGAGTTATCAGTCTTTCAAAAACAACAACCTTTTTTCTGAAACAAACTAAGAATATTTATGATGAGCCAAAGATAGAGTAATAGCATTTATAGCTTTGGGGCTGCTATTACTCTCCCATGCAACTCATCATAAATATTTTTGGTTTGTAGTAGAACTTAAGATATTTTCAGTAGTACTATAAGTTGCAATTTTCAATTATAAAATCAATGAATTATTTTTTAAAAAATCACCCAAGCCCAAGATCAATTAAATATTTGGGATTGATTGTATTTTACTCTTTCTGAATAATTTGAATATGAATAATGTGATTATGTTATAAAATAACCAATCTGGCGCCTAGGCATAACAAGAAAAATAATGTCCCATATTTTTAGGTATTAATTTATAGTAAGTGGAAATTGAAACTGAAATTTCATTTTTTATTTTCATATTTTCATATATTTCTTTTTTTGTTTTAAGTAGAGAGTATTTAATTTCAGTTGAGTAATTACTCATCTTTTTTTCTATATCTTTATAAATTTTTTCAGGCACTTTTTTTGTAAACTGGCTTGTTTCAAAAGAATTTTCCAGCAATTTTTTAATTATTTTTTTAGTTATTTCTTTTTTAATGAATAGTTATTATTTTTTTTGGCTTTTTTTGTTTAAACTTACATTTTTATTTTAATTTGTTTTTCTTGAGTATTCAAACTCACTTTTGGTTATATTAAACCCCATATCATTAAGCTCTTTTAAAGAGTAACTGGAAGTAACCAGATATTGCAAGGCTGGGAGATGTTTTTGGGGAGAAGATTTCTTGAGATCCTTTAAGTTTTCAATGAACTCATTGCCTTTTTGATTTTGAATAGTTGGCAGGAACTGAGCTTTCCCAAATTCATTTTGAGTAAGGAAGTGCTTGATGAAATTATCAAGATCATCACCAGCAATAAAGAGGAATGCCTTTTTTAACATTGCAATTCTCTCTCTTTTTGTTGAAGCTCCCAAGGAAAAAGGGTAGCATGGCAGAAGTAAATTTAACTGAGGACATGGTAGTATTTTGAATCTGTAATTAGGTCAGATCTCTGAAATGTGCCTTAATGTTGGAGTAGTTATGATCAGAATGTAGCCTTTGAATGGGGTCTTTTGGATTAGAAGCTTTGTGGTGCTTTAGCTCTTATATACCAAGCTAAATGACACCATTCTGAAAGAAATGGTGTGATAGCTTTTATTATAGTTTGAACTTGAATTTATGTTTGCAGAATTAATTAAATACCCAGTTTTCATGCACAAGTGATACATGTGAAGCAGCTAAGCGTTATTATTACATCATATCCTCTTTGTAATCAATGCAAATCAATTAAATGATGTATTCAGTTAATTGTAACTCTTCCGCATATCTTTTAAAATGATAAAATATTAAAGAATTCCATTTAAAGAATGCTTAATTTGAGGTTCAAAGCTCACTTGAACCTTAAAATCAATCTAAACAGTGATAAAAACATCCTAACTTCAAACTATCATAAAATCCTAGAGAATTGAGCTTTTTAAATAAAATAAAATGCGAGAATAAAGCTCTCAATCTTATCTTTAATTTCTTCAAATAAAAAACATCTGCTGTGTATTCAAAAAAGAGTATTTATTAGCTTTGAAGTGATCTACTTTATATCATTAGATATAATCATATAATAAAATCTGGATTATGCTCTTTTAAATTAATTTTGCTTTAATATTGAGCATAGTATACATATTAAATTTTTTACACCAATAGAAAGATAGGATTCTTAGCTTCATTTAGGTAGTTTACAGTGAGAAAAATATTAATTTTTCATTGAGTTATTAATGTTTTAAATATAAATTGTGTACTTAGTTACTTTTTCAAAATTGAACTGTGCTATGCTGCGACTTGAGCAGCATGTGCATTAGAAAATGGCCTAATCCCTAAAATAATGACCCATATATATAAATCTGGCTCATCCAGAAAAACAAAGGCTGTCTTTGACCTTTTTTAATTTTGGATTCTCCTAGGTAAGGCAAAACCAAAATCTGAAACTGCAATGGCTTGAATGCGTCAATTATAGCAAATGCTGTAATTGGCGCATTTTTAATCTGTTGCAGCCCTAGTTGCAGCAGACAAAATCTGAGCAGAATTCAATTTTTGCCTTCTTTTGGATGGTAAAGCTGATTCAATCACAAATAGTTGATTCCTTTATTGTAGAGAATCCAACCTTTTCATTTAGATTCTGGAAGGGCTGGGTTTTTATCACACCAAAAAATAATGGCACCTGCTATGATAATGTCAACGCCAAATTCATTGAATTCAATGAATTCAAAAAAGTTGGTCAACACTAACTTAAAACTTTTAAAAGTGGTTTTTCACACAAATAAGCATTATTTATTCCCATACATTGATTTTGGATTTTTTTTAGTTCACCACTACAAAATTTTGAAGATCACTCTTACCTTTCTACTTATATTTTTTCTGCACATTGTTGTTGTGCACCTGTTATGATGGTGCCCTTTTGTTGTCACTGAGCCTGCTGAGGCTTTCTCTCATCTTTTGCCGAATTTTTTTTTCTACCCAGCTCTCCTTGGTTGCCCACTCTGAACCCTTATAATTTATTAAGTTTTGGGTTTCCCAAAACATGAGGTATTTTAGAGGTCATGAATATAAGGCTTGGGCCTGATCTTTCAAGAATTACTGTAATTACTTTGTATTAGCTGATACTGCCTAGTTAAGAAAGTTGAATTCTTCTTGCACAATAAAGCCTTCCTCTGGCATCAAGACCTTGTTTACTCTGGTTAAAATAACTGAAAGGCTGAGTGTCAGAAAATCAGATGTACTGTGATTTGAGCAACTTGGGTTATTGCTGGTATGTTCAAAGCTAAAGATAGATGTTAGCCTTGCCAATGTACTCTACCTAATCCTATGCAAGAGCACTACAGACTACAGTGGAATAGAACTTTGAAGATAATTACATTTATTGAAACTGGAGTACAATCTAGCCAGCAGCTGCAATCTATCCAGGTGTAACTAAGAACTTGTTATCATCCTTTCAGGTGTCTGTATCAATATATACTGCAACAACCCTTGTTCTTGTCCTGTCAGACAGTTCTCAGTGGCTATCTTTGCTGGCTGCACCTATCCTGATTGGCTGTTCTTGGCATGTGTGCTGCTACTGGCCTTAGTAAGGTGTACATGGCACTTCAGCTACAGCCTACACTCTTCTTGAGCTAGCCTACTGGCATTTATTGATTGGCTGTATCTTACACGCCTATTATTACACTGGGAAACTACACCGTATTTAATTGAGGCTTGTAAATGGTCCCTAATCTGTCCTCCTACATTGGAAGGTAGAATTCTGGTATTTCATTTGCAGGGCTTAATCAGTGATTCTTTTCTGGCTGGTAAGCCTTCTGTTTATTAATACAACAGGTCAAATAGGGGATTATATGCCGTATAATAGCAGACTCAATCCAATATCAACTTGTGGATTATCCACCGTGAAATGCTGATCTGAACTCATTATTTCCTAGCCATTTGAATATCACTTGTTTGATATAATTATATACACCCATCAGGCTGTGTGATACTGAGTTGATACAACGTCCAGTAGGATAGGGTGAGAGATAAACACTTGAAGATCTGGTGATTGTACGGCATATAATCAATTATAATTGCTATATTGGCTAACAATTATACAGTGTATAATAGCTATATTGATTATAATAAACTAGTAATATACAGTGTATAATCACTACACATTGGAATGATGATCTGTGATAATACAGCGTATAATTTTTGCATCTATTGTAATAAACTAACAATTACACGGCGTGTAACTGCCATATCATTTATAATAGATTGCTAATTATACAGCATATAATTACCACACTTAATAGAATATTGACCTAGTGATAAGACGGCAGTAACTAATAAAGATCTGCGTGCAATAATTAGCCTGATCATCTGTGATCAATCAGCCTAATCTCACACTGTGCAGTGCCATTGAGTAAAAAGGGGCTGAGGTAGGTACAGGCATGGCCCATCAGATGATGGAACCTAACTTTATCAAATAGAAATGTGCCTTCCCAGCCACAGACCATGATCTAGCCACTGGCAAGGCAGAGTGTATTGATTTTGTGAGTTCTAAATAAATTACCTCAAGAAACTGACTACTCTGGCCAGTAGTGTTGTAAATAGACAGAGAAAGTACAGTTAGTTAGGGTTTCAGAGAGGGTTTCATGAGAACCATATAGACAGAAGTATTGGTGTACTTTTTGTTGAATATGAGAGATATACAGTGATGTTTTTTGTTGCAGACTAGATATTATGAATCTTTGAGAGTGTCTGGTCTATTATACTAAATTAAGTCTTTCTAGTTCCACTGTTTGTGATAAAAATTAGACAATTATTTAGTAAATTGTAAAAGATCAAAGAAAGTGTCAGGGGGCAGTAGTATTCAGGTGCTTTTGAGTCTCCAGCAGGAGCTTAATGGTATACTCCTGTTTGATTGTACTGATATCTAAAAAATTGCAGATAAAAGAGTACAAGAAACAAATAAGGTAAAAAGTTGGTGAAGCAAAGGTTAATAACAAGGACTTATTTAGAAAGAATGATGATAATCATCTTTATGGGCTTTTTGATACTTATATTAACTTACCTGCAGATATTTTTTATACTTTTCTTTTGATATCTGAGTTTCATGTTTGGGCATCAAGATCTCTGACATTTTATTGAGAGGTAAACTTGCTAAACATTCTCATCATTGGGAATGAAAGTTTGACATTCTAATTAATGGTCTTGTCCTGGCTTGTCATTAGTTGTCAAAAGGTGGGCTGCAGGTGTCATGTGAGTTCTTTCACTTTGATTACTAAGTTTGACCTGGTCTAAAAACCCTAACAGGCTTGGGTTGTATTGTTCCCCAACTTATTCCCAATTGAAAGCCCCAAATTGCTAAATTAATTAAGGGGCACAGACAAGAAAACTGAACAGCTAAAAATATCCTTCTCAGTGTTGCCTGGGCCTCTCAGGGTCTCAGC
>QTSX02006097.1:0-26142 GCA_014839935.2 Entomophthora muscae | reverse complement strand
CGGTTGCAACAGTATCTGTAAGGGACCCTCTTTACAGAGAAGAATACAGTTGGGGAATAAAACAAGGGTCCATTAATCTCTACAACAGGAGATAGCTCTTCAAGCTGTAGGGTAGGGGTTGGGCAAGGACCAGGGAAGCACAAGGTAACTGGCCCATGAGACAGGATATAAGGCAGGAAAAAGGAGAGCCAGATGGTGACTACGGACCACAAATAAAGGATTCCAATCATCTGGACTAGGAGTACTATTAAACACTCAAATAAATAATAGGGCAAGATTGTTTTATTGTAGAAATAAATGTTAATTGAACAATTAACTTGGGATTGGGATGGGAGTTTTTATACTAGGGGAGGGTGAAATTTGGAGTACAGACTTGATGAGTTTGAAACCCAGATGTAATGCCTCACATTCAGTGGCAGGAATCATGATGCAGGCTAATTTTAGATGCATGATTGTACTGAGTTCCTTGCAGGTTTTACTTGCATCTGCATCACTGTGGGGCATAGAAACAATTAATTGACAATTGATTGAGTTGCAGTAACCTAGATAATCCAAATTTGGAAGTTGGAATAGGTCTTCAGCTATTGGATAACTTTGGTCAGGGAAGTGATTCCTGACAGTATCTTACAATACACAGGGGGTGCTTGATGAGTCGCCCCTTGATGTATCTAACGACATGGACCAGCCTGATGATAATATCAAATTGCGGGCACTTTCTCCTAATTAGGAGCACTACCTATTTGACCTGCTGATCCTGCACAAGCTATTCTTTGGCTCCAATCCTTACATAGAACATGTCATCATGCTACCCCCTTGTGGCCCAGTGGATTTTCCCATATAGTATATTAGTTGCAGTATTCTATAATAAACAATACCTTATTCTTATTATTCCTATCCTTTCTATTGGACTGTTGTCTTCCCCAATTCAAATACTGAATACTCATTGTTTCAGTTGCAACACATTCTTTTTGGGCTCAATTATGCAGGATATTCAATAAACAGCCCATAAAGTAAAGGAGTTTCATCAAAGTCATGAAGGTTTGAATTCAAGGGTGCACCACCTAAAGCCCAGACCTGCACAGAAGAAGCTGCTTACCAAAAGGGGTTTTTGGAGAAATCTAGATCTACACCCCCAACAAAAGTCAGCAAGTACCATCTTCCAGTGTCAAGAGTAGAAGACATTTGGCCAGGCCACCTGATCTTGGGAATAGTGTTGGGAAACAGGAAGTTTCTTGCATATATTCAACAAATTCCACCAATCAGGAGCCAGCCAAAGACCATCTGAAGCCTCAGGTTTCCTGATGCCAGACTGCCTGAGGTCCAGATTCCTGAACTTACTGATGAAGCCTAGAAAGGCAGTATAGATCCCCCAGTAAACCCAGGAATGATGTTATTGACATCCTGAATAATAAAAGTAATGAAACTTTGGTTCAACCGGACCTTACCATAAATTATACTTGTTTTCTATCACCTCTAAACTGAATCCAAAGGCCTTGCTGCACCTGCCACCACGCCCACAGATTCTGCGGATCTCATGCCTAAACTATTATGTCCTCTTGTAGTTCTCTTTGGATCAATACATTTCACCAAATCCCTGTAATCTGGCCTTCTCTGAGTTTACACTAGAGAACATCCTCTTTGCCAGCCCCCCAACAAGGTCTCACAAACCCAAGACCTTTGGTTGAAAGGATATCTGATATACTTTACAGCTGTATCTCTTCAAAGATAGTTACAACTACCTATATGTATACCTAGTTCCTACAACCCCTCCCGTCCCCCCTGGCCCAACTGCCCGCAAGAATCAGTGATCACACATGAGACCATATCCACTCAACTCTTTGGTGTAGTGTATATTGCACTAACAGGTTTGGTGGACTCCATGGCCTCATATACTTATCCCTGGTGCTTGTTAGGTAGATCTTTATCCTATGTAATCAAGTTAATGCTAACCATGCAATGGGAATTACCAACTGGCCCACCTGGCGCCTGCATCTGCATCTGCCCCTCCCATGCTTGATATCCTTACAGCTGTTAGGATGAGCAAAAGATCAAGTGCAGAGCGCACAGAAGTTGCACACAAGACAAATCTTTAGCAGGTCAAGTTATATCACTAGTTAATATAAGTAGCTGCTTTTATCTTTTGTTTTGTGAGTAGCTTTGATGTACTATGCACCTGATTTTTCTTCATTTCAACAGCTCTGAAAAGTTCAGCATCACAAATAGCTAAAAAAATCAACACACAGGGTGTATGCTTTTGAGGCACAAAAAGCATAAAAATAAGCAATGCAATATTTAAAGGTCTTGGGTCAACTTAAACCCCCTAGAAACCCAAATATGTGATAAATAAATGGGGCCAGTTAATAAAAGCTAGGACATACAAAGCTCTGAGACTAAGACATCCAAAAAAACCTCTTTCAGTTATACTATTTTTACAATATGACAATCAGGGGCAGAATTCATTGTGAAAATGGTGTTGGGCAAGAAAGACCACACACAAGCCCAAACCACATATGTAGTGATAGACATCCCTACAGACTGAGCCAGCAATACACACAAACTAAAAAACCATTAAAAATGGCCAGAATGATTGCAATAGTGAGAATAAGAAAACAAAGAAATTTAATCCCAACATTTCTTAAAAGGCTAAAGCTAAATGATTCCCATAACTTCCAAAATTTTAGAATGGGAAGTGTTAGAAAATGGGGCTATGAAGAATTGAAATTGTACTGTTTTGTTGCTGACTTGATTCCTATTGAAGATTCATTAACCCAAGTTGATTCTCAAGAAGTCAAATTTTGGTCTATATAAGTATCAAATTCAGCAAGTCTAGAGTGAATTTAAAATTGGGTTAAACATATCCAATGTGAGAATTAATCAATAGAAGCCTATCTAATAGAGGATTTTTCATATCAAACTTTAGAAATCAAATTTTTTTACATTACCCTCTCTAGAGAAGGCTATTCTCACCCCCATAATTCCTTCACTAGGGCAGGGCAATCTGGAAGTTTTTGTCTGGCTCTCATGTAGCTACTTATATGCAATTTTTTTCATTTGGCTTGATAATATTGTTTGTTGGCTGATAGCTTGAACCCAGGGATGACTTTGACTTTATGAAGGTTATCTGATAGGTTTGTGAAGTTTACTGGTTAATTGGAGGTGGGAGCTTTACCAATGAAGTGATTTAATTAAGAGACATTAAATACCAGGCAAAAGCCTAAAGTCAAAGTTCAGATATCAAAATCCCCAAATTGATGGATTTTTTACCTCTGCACTTTTTTCAATGCAATGTTTTGGCAATAAAGTCAATTTTTTTTCTAAAATTGACTTTTTTTAAATGTTTCTACTAGCAGTTAAAATTGAAACATCAAGTTCAAAGTTTATAAATTGATGCACTTTAAATACAGATTAATTTAATTTGACTATTATAATAGACTTTCTTTACCTCTTTGAATAGAGAGGATAACTTGAAAGTGCAGAGATTGAAGTGCAAAAAATCTTCAATTTAGTATTTTTTACATCAAAAGTAAACAATATTAAAGTCAAACTTTTTTCTTATATTTTGCAACATCTACAATTACTTCCTATTGGGGAAAATTCCCCAAGAAACAACTCAATTGATGAATAGTTGATGACAATCTTACCATAATTCATGTTGAACAGGGATCAAATATTTCAAGTCCTAAGCAAAGCACTACCTGGACAAGCCCCATGGCTGCAATGACATACATGAATATTGTTATAACTGCGCTATATTAGCAGAGTTACAAGGGGAAAATAATTAGGAACTAGATAGTATCTTTATTGGGATATGTGAGATTATATAGTATTTGTGAATCATTAAAGGGAACACAATTGGGGTAATCACTCAACTGGATTGAGTAGGGGGTGGCTTGATCCTGATAATATGTCAAAATCTAAATTAAGTTGCCTACTAGGTTGAGATTTTCAGTGGTTCTTGTTGCCTTGTTTGGGAATTTGAGTTGGTTTCTGTGTTTAGCTTTATGTGGCGGGGAATTTGGTTTGAGTGGCACAGGGTCTCTTGTGCAGAACTTTGCTGGGAGTCAACCCTGTTGTTTTAACAATAGGATGTGACTTCCCATTCTACTATAGAATACCCTATCTTTTTACCAAGTGAAGTATCATTATATTCTTTATTTTCCTCTTTATTTTGATTTATATACTTTCAAGAAGTATATTCTCAACATATGTAAAAAATGAAGTAAAGAGTTAAAAAACCTTTTTTTACTTTTCCAGGATAGATTGATTAATTAGATTTGACTGATCCATCTTTCTATTGCAATGGTCACAGAAAAAATAGATGGAGCACTTTCAGAATGAATACTCTATTCTAGGTGCTATATCATAGGGCCGCCAGGTTGATTGAACATCATAATATTAAGTGAAGTAAGTCATATATAAAAATAGGATTCCTTTATTTAAAAAGTACTTGAGACATTCTGGATCAACTCCTATTGGCTGATTATAACCCCCAAAAGAATTAGGAAGCACATAAACTGATTTGAGAATACTATGATGGACTTTCCACTGCCCAAAATCATATTTAAGAAGATTTTTTAATAGAAAAATACCATTGATAGATGGGAGACCTTCTAATCAATATAAAGTCACCAAGAATTTGGACAGAGCACCACTCAACTGATTTTTATTTTTCCAAGTGTAGGATGAGGTAATGTCCAATGAATTAAACTACTTAAAACTCTCATGTATCCAAGGAACATCCACACAGAAGAGGTAAAATCAAGATGTAGAATAACTATATTATTATAAACCACAATTTTGATTTATAATCATAACTTTGGGGGTTGAAGCTAGCAGCTTGGGGATGATATGCTGACTAGCAAGAGTTAGCAAAACCAGATGTCAGTCTGGACATAGAGCCTTAGCTCTATAAAAGTTCCTTCTAATTGAACTTTAAAAGATAGATAATTTTAATCTAATCATATTAATATTGATAATTTTGCATTAGTGTCACAAATGACAAACTCTTGCTAACTATTGTCAAGGGTCTGGATGTACAAGCATTCTGGCTACTGCCAACCTACTTAACATCCAGCCATTGCCCAATTTAGTCCTCTTTCAATATAATTTTCAACATACCAATAATGGCAACCAAGCAATAGCATCTGACTGTCCAAGTATCCAGTGGCTCAAACCCATCTAGCACATATCCAACCCCTAGGTTTAATCCAACTGAATCCCCGCCACAGCCAAGTCTATATAAGTCTAAAGTATTATCCAATAAAATATACTTCTCTTCTTTCTTAATTCCATATTTGAAGCTTCCCAAAAAGGCGCTCCTTATCACTATGCTTGTGGAAAAACCTCAACTACAGGATTCAAACCCTGGAATCCTGCGGACTGGCAGCCCATGTTTTCCTAGGCTCAAACCAGAGCAGGTTTTGACTTCAGTGAAACTCTTGAGACCTACTGACCTAGAGTTACCTGTGCCAACGCCTCACCTGTAAAAAGATACTGTTAACCCTGCCAATGAGAGCGCAGGCCAGGTCAGCAATCCTGTCAAAACAGCAGGCTTGACCTGCCATCAAGGTTCTGAGTAAGCAGATTTGTGACCTGCAATCTGATTATACAGTCACTTGAAGCCAAACTAGGAAGTTAGCTTGGATTTCCAAATCCAACAACATGAACAAATGATGATCTCTTAAAATGAATACCTTGTTTTGGTGCTTGACTCATTACCAGGATCAGACCACCCCCTTCACCATCCCAATGTGTGATCAACACAATCATGTTCCTCTTATCCTTGATTCACAATAGCTATATAATCATTATCTCTCAATAAAGAATATTATCTAGTTTCTAAATATTTTTCCCCTTGTAACTCTGCTAAAACAGCACAGTTATGACATTGGTAGCACAGGTAGGTTTTCCATCCTACCTTATCTTGAAAAATTCTGCCTGTTACCTGTACTTGCTGTGGTCAAAAAATCCTCAATAGAATCATGTCTGGCCTCCTGCTGGATTGGGCACCGTACACACCTGGTGCCAAAATACTCAATGGCTGTGTGCTCTACCAGAACACAGTAATACTGCTTCCTGCCTTCAACACCTTGTTGGCGCAGGGGTTCTTCCAAGTACATATCATTACTTCTTGAGTGACTGATGAAAGTATTATGCCAGCCTACGTAGCCCAAAGACTTTGAAGCATTGTCTTGGAACCTTTTGCTGGAGCTAACAACAATACTACAGCATGGATCCAATCTGTCCAGAGCAAGCTGGCACAAATAGAATGTCCACAACAGTTCTGGATTGCAGAGATCTCCATTTGGTTAACACATGACACTGGCACCTGGTGCAACAAGTGGCATGAGGACCACTGTCATGTTCTGAGGCGCAGCACAGACACACAAAGGGGAATCCTAACCTTAGGATTGGATTTGTACTAAGTCTTGGTTAGATAACAGGGAAGGCTATGCAATTACCTTGCGGCCCTGGAAGAATAATCTCTACTAGTTGTGGCTAGAGAGAGGCGCTGAAGTACGTGGAAACACAAAGACAAAAATGTGAATATAACTTAATTTTATTGATGAATTAGGAAAGGAAATATATAGTGGTTGTTGATACCACAAAACACTACCAGGACAGTAGGATCACTTTCCACAAGCATGAGTGGGGCAAGTGAGATGCGCAGAGTCAAGAAACCAAACAATTGTATTTCCTGATTCAGTCATCAACTCATTTCAAGAGGTGAAAGCAAAAGCAAGAGATTTGTCTTCAAAATGGCCCAGCAAAGGCAAAATTGACACATGGTGAATAGCGGTATTCACAACATTGCCCTCCCCTAGATTGGCCTTAGGGGGTGGTACTTGCGGAGGAACTTGGCATGCACTTGAGCAAAGGGGCGATCACTGGAGAGGAGCTTTACAGTGTATTCAGACCCTTGTTTAAAGGTCACTTCCAAAGGGCTGATCCACAGAGTGTCCAATTTATGTGCGTGCCCACCCACTCTGTGTTGGTAGTAAATAACACAGTCACCAACATCAAATTCAGGCAAGGGGGAGCATCTAGCATTATTGGGAGAAAGCTCAAGCATCTTATTCTTGTATGCAGAAGTGTAGGCAGTGGCCTGTATATCAATTATGCAGTTGACTAGATCCTTGATGTGATTATCAGGATTCATGGCCTTATCAGAGGAAAGCAGGGGGCCCCAAGAGCAATGGGGTAGTAGACTCTTGCCCATATAACATAGCAAAAGGGGAATGCCTGGTGACACAATGCTTGCTAAGGTAATAGGCAAATAGAGCAGCAGGTAAGTATATGTCCCAGTTGGCAGCGTCAGAGTAGATGAGCTTCCTCATGATAGAGACCAGTGTTGAATTTGCATGCTTGACTGCCCCATTGGTAGAAGGGTTGTAGGGGGCAGAGAAAGACTGGTGAGACCCCAAAGCTTTGACAACAGAGGTTAACAGCTTGGAATTGAAGTTAGTCCCATTATCTTAGAGCAACACTTGAGGACAGCCATGGCAGTAGAAAACATCTTGAAACAGGAAGGCAGAAGTTGTCTTAGCCGTGATGTTCTTTGTAAGGCAAGCCTCTACCCACTTGCTGAAGTGATCAACAGCAATCAGGATAAAGCAACATCCAGAACGTGAGCGGGGGAGAGGACCTACCACGTCAATGCTGACAGTATGAAAAGCATGTTGAGGGGGAACTGATTTGAATTTGTGGGCAGCAGCTCAAGGCCTCTGCAGCTGGCAGTTGTGGCAACTAGCTATGACGTCTGGGATCAGCAGGCAAAGGTTTTCCCAGAAGTAATTCTTCTGAAGCCAGTCAAAAGTCTTGGTGATGCCTCCATGCCCAGTCTATTTATGAGCTTGCAACACCAACAAGAGGCAAAGACTGGGTTGTACATAAGGCAGATATTGATCTTGTACTTTCTTGAAGAGCTGATTGTCGCGTATGAGGGTACCTTCAGATAGCTTGGATAAGGCCAGTTGGACCTCTTCTGTCTTGCTTTCCCAAGAAGAAGGGTATCAAATTAGTTCATACAACCGGTCAGCCTCCGCAGGATGTAAAGCAAGAATGGGCATTCTGGATAGTCCATCAGCGTTCTGATGTTGAATCCCAGGGCAATGAAGCACACAGAAAGTGTAAGCCACAGGATGCTCTACACCCTCATCATCTAGTTGGGCCAGAATAGCCCCAATAGCAAGATTGCTAGCATCAGTGTATAGGATGAACTCCTTATCATAGTCAGGATACACTAGGATTGGCGCCTCTTTGAGTTTTTGCTTAAGGGTTTCAAAGGCTTGCTGCTGACTGGCGGTTCATTCAAAAGAGACATTAAGTAACAGCTGGACTAGAGGTTCACTAGTATTGACAAATTCAGGGATAAACTGTCTGTAGTAGCCCATCATCCCTAAAAAGACTTGTACCTCTCACAGGCTGGTGGGCGGAAGCATTTTGTTGATGGCTTCAACCTTCTTAGTCATTGGGTGAATCCCTTTCTGGGTTACTTAATGGCCCAAGAATTCAAGATGCTCTTTGAAGAAAGCGCACTTGGAAGGTTTTAGTTTGAGGCCAGCTTCTCAGATCTTTATGAACACCTCTTTGAGATGAGCCAGGTGATTGGTGAAGGTAGCGCTGAAAACTGTTATATCATCCAAGTATACTAGGATGCACAACAACTTCAAGTTGCAGAGGATGGAGTCCATGGCTCTTTGGAAGGTGGCTGGGGCATTGCTGAGTTCCTGCATCATGCAAGTAGGCTCAAAAAGCCCTTCAGATGTAATGAGCACGGCTTTTTGGCAATCCTTGGGCAATAGGTCAGCTTGCCAGTATCCAGATGCCAGATCCATCGCAGAGAAAAACTTAGAGCCTCCAAGACGTTGTAGAGCATCATCAATACACGGCAAGGGGTACAAGTCCTTCTTGGTCAAAGAGTTCAATTGGCAGTAGTCCATCACAATACAATCACCTCCATCTTTCTTCTTTAAGATGAGTAGCAGGGATGCTCAAGGACTTTGGGAAAGTGCCAGCAGCCCAGCATTCAATAGTTGTTTGAGCTCTTTAGACACCTGGGCGTCCTCCACTTGGCTGCAGCAATATGGTTTAGCACAGAAGGAGGGGAGTTTCCAGTGTCAATATGATGATTAACGCCTTTGGCTAACCCATAGTTGGTACTGTCCTTGGCAAAGATGTCGGAAAATTGGTCTAGCAGGTCTAGCACCTCTTTCTGTTGAACTGGGGACAGCTGTGAAAGTCTTGTGCAGTGAACAAGGATAGGACTTGGGTTTCATCCTCAGGTAGGTTAAAATCTTGGAATATGCCAAAGGGATGAAGAGACAAGACATCAGGAGCGCTCAACAACTTGCCATATCTGACAACCTGCCCTCTAGAAACATTCATGGGGAGAGCAGTCAGGTTGGCTACCAACAATTGAACAGGGTCCTTATGGGAGACATCTAGGATTCCAGGACAGAGATAAGGTTTGTTGCGCCCTAATGAGGGGGGAGAGTACAACTCCAAGAAGGTTTGTTCAGGTAGTTCACATGATATCTGGGAGTCTAGGATGGCCTGGGAGCCAGGGGGGATAGTGACAGCAGACGTGGCTAGGAGAGGGATCCCCTCAGACGCAGGACAAGCCATGGATGGAAATTTCATGTTTGAAGAGTGGGTGCAATATTTGAGGGTGAAAACCCCAGTGGGGTATTCCAAAGCGCACGTCTTCAGGAGCTTCCCGGGAACTTTAACCGGCTCTTCAAAGATCAGAGGGACTTTGTATCCCAGAATAGAGAGGTAGATGTCCTTTAAGTTGATGATCCCATTGTATTCCATAAGAAATTGAGTACCAGCTAGGAGGTCGTAGCTCTCATTCTCCAAGACAACGGCAGGCGCAGCCAAGAGTAGCTTTCCAAACCGCATGGGAAGAGCAGAATAAGCTCCTATAGTGTGAGTCATGGACAGCCCAGCAGTGCCATACAACTGGTGATACTTAAGGTCAGGGGAAAGTTTGAGCTTCTTGACAAGCTTTGATTAGACAACATTAACAGGAGACCCTGTGTCTAAGACAGCCTTAATTTGCACCTTTTGGGTGGATATTTCCACTTAAGTGGTAGTACAACCAAAGGGAGGGAGGACAGCAAAAATGTTTTGGGCTTCTGCTAGTTCTTTGTACCACTTTTCAATCATGCATCTTAGGTCTGGGAGCTCCTTATAGACTGTTTGGAGAGGGAGCAAGACTGAGACATTTTTAACACAGTGTCAGCAACCTCAGCAGCTTCTTTAGAAGATTTGATAAGCACGGGAGACCTCTTGTCTTGAGTGAGGTAAGGGCAAGAGACAAACTCCTTGGCTTCAGACAGAGGCTTGATGGTTGTAGTAGTCTTCCCAGAATGTAGCTTATAAGGAACCGTAATAGTTTCAGGGACATCCAGGACAGAATACCCATAGGCGTTAGGATCCTCTATATCAGAATCATCCATGTCAGAATTATCAGATATAATGTGGAATAGCAGCAGAATGGGAGGAGCCTCAGTGTCAGCAGGCTCAGAGTAAGCAATGGAGGAGGAATTGAAGGAGACTGGGAAGAATTGTCAACCAAGAGTGTTTCTGCCTCTAGGTTGACTGTTCTTTCCCTGCCAGTTCCTTGGGATCAGCTCCTTCCACTCAAGGATTGGCGCAAACTCAAGAATGGTGACCTATATGTCCACAGTTATGGCAACTTTGGTGTTGAAGGGGATTCTGCAAGTTCATGGTAAGGATATGTGGGTCACGTGAAGACAAACCAGAGGTAGAGGCGCATGATTCTCCTGCACAGCTGCCCCATAATGGGTAAGGTTCATATCCTGCAATAGTGTCTTTCTGCTCTTCAAGCTGAAAGCATAGCTTTATGAGCCTTGAAGTGAAGACACAGGTATTGGTTAACCTTGAGGGCTTGAGCGCAAGCCATTTATGCTTCATGTGTGGTCAACTGGAGGCTTGTGATCAGTTGTTGTCCTTCCATGTAGAATCTATCTGCAAATTCATCTAGGGTTTCCTTATGTTTGAAAGCAATGTGCATGAAGGTGTCCTTCTTCACTTCCAAACTAAGGTCACCGCCAAACTTGTCAATCAGAAGTTGCTTCATATCTTCCCACACCCCAATGGAAGGCAGCTCAGGCACCACCACCTCCTGGCAAGTGGGATGTAGCCAGGTCAGAATATGTTCTTTCTTAACTTTGTCTAAAGCCTGTCTCATGACAGTTTTGTAGATAGTTAGGAAAGCTTCAATGGTTGAGGTTTTGGGATCAAAGACTTGCTTAAAGGTAGGCTTAAAGTGAGCTTCATGAGTTGGGCTGCCATTGTTGCTATTGAGTACATTTATGTGTGGGGAGAATTCTGCTTCAGACTCAGTGAGGGGCTGTTGGGACCACAGCTGGCAAACACTTTCCTCAAGGGTAGTCAAGGTTTCAGCAGTGCAGGTGCCCGTATTATTAGCTAGGGTGGTCTGCCACTCAGTAACATCCAGGCACTGACACTGTGCTGTTACTACTGAAGAAAGTTCAGCCAGTTGGGAAGTAAGAGACAGACCCACCAAAAGGTAAGGGGCAAACCTGTCATTTACTGAATCAATCACTTCACTTAGTTCTTGTACATCTTTATAAAGCTCATAGTGATCTTGCTTCAGGAGGTCCACTTCATTGGCTAGAGCTATCAAATCTCTAGCACAATGAATGCAGGGGCTCCTGACAAGCCAGGGCAACAACTATCTTCACCCACAACTCCAGGTGGACTAACAAATGCACCATTGTCTCACGCAAAGTAGCAACCTCTTGTTGTAAATCAGCAACCTGAGTCTTCAGAGCAAGCACTTGAGGATCAGGCTGAGGGGCTTTGGGAGGACAATCCTGACTGCAGGTAGATGCTCTTAACTCTTGAATGGCATCCCAGAGTCTCTGTTCTCTATCCGCAAACTCATCAGATGGAGGAGAAGGCGGGGCATCTGATTTGGAGGCAGACAGTTCATTTACTTGAGTCTGGAGTTTGGTAATGGTAGTGGCGGTAGCAGCCCTTTCTTGATCAAATTCCTTGCCAAGTTTGCAGAGGCCCTTTTCAGCATGGGCCGCTACTTGCTGTAATTGTTCAAAGGAGTAAGCAATGAACGCATTGAGTTGTTTCACAAGTTGTTCAAAGTTGGTGAGATAGGCGTTTAGAGTGGAGTCTACTTGGGCACGCCAGGGCTGTTCCAGCTGATGGAACTCATGAAGAGGCTCTCTGATATACTCAGGGATAGACTGGTGCATTTTTTCAATGGAGTTGACTAAGAAAGATTGGGAGGTGACAGAGTACTGCTGATTGTCAGATACTAAGGAAAAAATGGAGTGAATCCACTGCTGGTAGGCTGCAAACTGATCCCAGTGATGAGTGATGGCGGTTTGTAGCAATGAAATCTCCTGAACATGGAGCCCTAATACCATTTGATGATGGGCTAAGGCAGGTTGTAAAAAGGAGGACAATAAGTGCTCAGCAGAGCCAGCTGCTGAGAGGAGATGCTGTGGAAATTGTGGAGCTACAATCAATTTGTAGTATTATGCTCGGTTGAACTGAAGCTGGAGGCAAGGGATGGCTCCATCACAGGATATCCCAAGGGCCACCACCATGACTTGTTCTAAGTCAGGGGTACCCAAAGGGTAGGCTACTAGGCAGGGACCACTCCCAAGGTTCAGCACAGTAGGGAAAATAGGTGGGTTGGTAATATCTTCCTCAATAGGAGGACTGGTTATTTCAGACAAAGTTGGCTCTTGTATGGGAGGAGGCAAAGGTCCTGAAAACATTGTTGCAAAAGGGGTAACCAAGGGGCTTACAGCCCCTGTAGTGAGCACCATTTTTGTTGTGATCTGAGATGTGGCACAGAGTCACAATGGGAAATCCTAATCTTAGGATTGGATTCATACTAAGTCTTGGTTAGAATGGCAGGGAGGGCTATATGATTACCTTGTGGTCCTGATTGAATAATATCTGCTAGTTGTGGCTAGAGAGGCGCCAAAGTACGTGGAGACACAAAGACAAAAATGTGAATAGAACTTAATTTTATTGGAAAATAGGAAATTTAATATATACTGTGTAGCTTTACCACAAAACAGTACATGGACGGTAGGGTCACTTGCCACAAGCATGAGTGGGGCAAGTGAGTTGCACAGAATCAGGAAACTGAACAATTGTATTTCCCAATTTGGAGCCAGCCTCCTTTCAAAGGGTGAAAGCAAAAGAGAGAGATTCATCCTCAAAATAATCCAACAAATGTAAGGTCTCATGGTCTGGGGAAGATGGTTGTAGACTAAAGCTTTTAACCCAGTGATATTTATATTAGTCAAATACAAAAAGGTGGGCAAGGTCTGCAGTAGCAACTGTACTAAGGCTCCTAAAAGCTTATACAAGGTAAAATAAGGACTAAGGCGGTTTATTAACCCTAAGAAGATAAAATAGAGACTAGTCTTAATGACAGACAATTTGGTCAAAAAGTCAATTTCTAAGTCTGGGAATTGTTCTGCACTAGTGGGAGGATTAAAGCTATCAACAATCAAATTGTGTGTACTACTATAAAAACTACCTAGCTAGTGAAGAAGGGAGTCAAAAGAAATCATGGGATCAAAGATTTAAACCTAAACTAAAATTGGAAAGAAACACAAGCCACAAAACATAACAAATACCTTTTTGAGGTACAAGTCAAACAATCTCAACTTAGTGTTGAGACTGGAAAAAACCAAGCCTTTTATTTTGCTTTGTTTATGAGATGCAGAAATTGGGATGGATAGTTTAACCATTTTTGATTAGAGAAACTCTTGAAAAAAAAGAGGTTGAAGACATCAATATTTGAAATTTAACTTATGATGGTTAAATTCAAGGTAAAGGGGACCAGAAGGAGAAGAAGACAGTTGCAGCAAAGCTCCTAAGGTAAGAGAAAGCAAAAAGTTGGGAAAAACCAGTCCAAAGCTTAAGAAAAGCGTATAGTGAAAGTAAGACTTTTGGAGCCAAACTTCTAATCTTTCTTGCGTAGGTCAGGGTTCAAAACCGGGTGGCAAGAGGTAAGGAATATTCAAAATAGTATTAGCCAACCTTTAGATCATAATTAGGCTTATACAGAGCCAAATTTGAAACTTAAATATGGAAAATGAAGAGGAATAATAGGGGACTATAAATAAATGACAGAGGACAAAACAGAGAATACTTATAAGCCAATTGAGACAAATAAATATAAAAAAAACAGAATAGCAGCTAAAAGGTGAATCCTGACAGTATCCCCCCTAGCTGCTAGTCTGGAGCTCTTGGTAGTCCTGTAGCAACTGTTTGCAATGGTTTAGATTTCCTTTGGGTTCCCAAGTAGAGTCCTCAAGTTCATAGCCTTTCCATAGGATAAGGTATTCAGTGCCAGAGTGGAGAATTTGATGTGCTAATATCTCCTGTACTTTGTATTTGTCAGAACCTTGGAGATGGAGAGGAGGAGGTGGGACCTTAGTTTGGTGGTTGGGAGGCAATTGCTTTAACTTCAGGAGGAGTGAACGATGGAAAACATTGTGGATGTGGAAGTGCTCAAGAAGGGATAGTCGGAAGATAGTAATTTCAATCTTCTCCATGACTTGGAAAGGTCCAATGAAGCAGGGGTGAAATTTGCAAGAAGCAACAATAACCAGAAGATTCTTGGTTGAAAGGAGTACCAAGTTGTTAAGCTGGATCTTGTTGCCAGGAATTATTTTCTTGTTGTAGTGCTTTTTGTAGTCTAAGATGGCAGATTGGAGGTGGGCAACAAGTTGGGTCTGTGTTTCCTTAATTTCAGTAGCAAGCTTGGCTAAGGACTGTGAGCGGAAGTAACTCTGCAAGTCAGGGAAGAAGGAAGGCATGTAACCCAGGTTTGCTTGGAAAGGAGTCATGCCAATCAATCTTTGGTACGCTGAGTTATAGGAGTATTGGGCAATGGGAAGAAGGTCAGACCAATTGTCCTGCTTCTTGTTGATGAAACAGCAGAGATATTGTTCCAAGGTCTGATTTGTTCTTTTAGTTTTCCATTGGTTTGTGGGTGGTATGCAGTGCTTTAGAGAGAGTTTACCCCAAGGGAGGCCATGAGATCTTGCCAGACTGCAGAGGTGAACTGGGGACCACGGTCAGAGACTATGTCACAAGGGACTCCATGATGAGGGAAGATATACTTGACAAATAGCTCGGCGGTTTTTTTGGCGGTGACAGTTTTGTGGCAAGGGCAGAAAGAGGCTTCCTTTAAGAAGCAGTCAACCACTACTAAGATTGCATCATATCCTGCATACAAGGGTAGCTGGGTGATGTAGTCCATAGAGAGGCTTTGCCAAGGACCTTCAGGAATTGGGAGAGGACAGAGTAGGCCATATGGCTTGAAAGTGCAATTATTGTTTCTGAGACATACTAGGCAGCTGGCAACATATTCCTTGGTGATCTTTGCCATCTGTGGCCACCAGTAGTGTGACTTTATGAGGGACAAGGTTCTCTTATAACCCAAGTGTCCAGCAGGGAGAGAGTTGTGGAATCCAATTATGATTTGCAACTGCAAGTCTTTATTGGGTACCATAACCAGTTTGCGGAAGAGAAGGAGGTTGTTCTCAAGTGAATACTCTGAGGGGGCATTGCTTCAGATAACAGGTCCTGGATGATCTTGTTGGAAGTAGGGTCTTCTGACCAGGCCTTCTGGATGGAATAGGTATCTGGGAAGTTGAAAAGGGTTGCCAAGATCTTGTTGATGAAGACATATGCAGGGAGAACTGCCTTGGTGTTGAGATGTTCATATTCCGGGTCAGAGTCAGCAGTTGTAGGGTGTCAAGAGAGTAGGTCAGGGAGGACTTTGAGGGATCCCTTATTGTAAGTGATGGTGAACAAGAAGTTGGTAAGTTTGATCACCCATTGGGCATGTTGTTGGGATATGTGACGGGCTTGAGTGAAGAACAGTAAGTTCTTGTGGTCCGTGAAGATGCTAACAGGATCCGAGGTTCCTTCAAGGTAACAGCGCCAATGCTTGAGAGACTTGATAATTGCAAGCAGTTCCTTGTCGTGAACAGGGTAGTTCTTCTCACAGGAAGATGCTTCTGGCTGTAGTAAGCTACAGGATGGAGCATACCATCCCCCATGCTGAAGAAGTACAGCACCAACAGCATAGTCACTGGTGTTGGTCTCCAGGAAGAAGGGTTTGTTGCTATCAGGCATGAGCAAAACTGGGGGAGTGGCAAACAGGTGGCAGATCTGCTCAAAGGAGTCATGCGCTTCAGCGGACCATTTGAACTCAACCTTGGTGGAGGTCAGATTAGTGAGTGGAAAGACAATGCTTCTGAAGCTGGGACAAACTTGTGGCAGTAATTAGCCAGACCAAGAAACCCTCAGAGCTCCTTGTGGTTCTTTGGTACCGGCCAGGAGAGGATGGCATCAAGTTTGCTTGGAGTGATGGCAAATCCTTTCTTGGTTACAATATATCCAAGGAATTCAACGCTTGTCTGGAAGAAGCAACACTTAGAAAGCTTGCAGTAAAGATGGTATTCTTGGAGCCTGGCCATGACTTTTCTTAGATGATCAATGTGGTCAGAAGTGTTCTTGGAATATATTAAGATGTCTTCAAGATACACCACCACAAATTCATTCAGGAAGGGAAGGAGAACTTTGTTTATGAGGGCTTGGAATGTTGAAGGTACATTGCAGAGGCCAAAGGGCATAACCTTGTACTTGTAGAGGCCAAAGGGAGTGCGGAAAGCAGTTTTCCATTTGTGTCCCTTGGCAACACGGATCTGGTTGAAAGCTGCACGGAGTTCAACCTTAGAAAAGATCTGACTGCCCAAGAGGCAGTCTGTAAGGGCTTTGGCGGATGGAATGGGACAGTGATCCTTGATTGTGACAGCATTTAGGGCACAATAGTCAATGCATGGCTGCTTGGAACCATCAGATTTGGCAACAAAAAAGATCTGAGAGGAGCAGGGTGACGTAGAGCAAGTGACAAAACCCTTACTGAGCTCGTCGTTAATGTATTCCAAAAGCAACTTATTGTCAGCGTCAGATAATGAGATGATTCTACCACAGGGTGGATTTGCTCCTTCAGTCAAGTTGATCTGGATGTTGTATGGTCTGTGAGGAGGTAGGTTGCAACACTGCTTGTCGCTGAATACCTCTTCATAGTTGCTTATGCAGAGAGGGATACCACTGTCAGCCAGAGCTGTCTCTGAGGAAGGTAGGATGGTGCAGGAGTTTAGCATCTTGAAGTTCCAAAAGCTAGTGGGGAGCTGTTGTTTTCTTAAGAGGTCTAGGGAGCAGGGAATGTCATGTGTATAGAAATCAACCTTGCGCTCTTGACATCTGACAATGAGGCCAACTTCCTCACACCAATTCATGCCAAGGTAAACAGGGAATTTTAGTGACTTGGAACTGACAAACTGGGAGTGGAAGGCGGACTTCCCCAGGTGGAACAGAATGGGAGGCTTTATCTCAAAGGCTGTCACAGGCATATTGTTGGGGCCACAGGCGTTGATCTTTGAGCCAGGTGAGAGCTTCAGGGCCTTGGCTAGTCTGGAGTCAATGTAGTTTACGTTGGCACCCGTATCCAGTAAGGCAAAGGACTTGATGCTGGAGGAAGGACCATGGATCACTATCCGGATGAAGGGCAGAGAGGATTTCCCAGGGGTTTGGAGGTTATTAACCTGGGTATGGTTGTGGGGCCTGTAGAATCTGAAGTTGTTTTATCCAGTGTAAGTTCTAGTCCCAGGTTAGGACAAGGAATTTGATGAGGGTCTGGGCAGTTTTCCACCAAGTGGTCATTCTGTCCACAATAAGAGCACAGCTTATTCAGTTATCTGCAGAGGGCTTTGGCGGCAGTTAAACAGTATCTGCCACCCTCCTTTGGTTTGTAGGCTGAGGCTGGTGAGGTGTTGGATGGGCTTACAGTAGAAAAGGCGCGTGGGTTGGTTGTTGGTCGTGTGGTAGGCTGGTTGATGGTTGGGGTTGGTCAAGGCTGGGGTGGCTTTGATATAGTTCTGAACTTCTTTTCCCATTTGGAGACTGTCTTGATGAGTGGTTCCAACTCTTCAGGAAGGTCGTGGTGGATAAGAAAAGCCTTGAGAGCGGGGTTTAAACCAAGCATATAGAAGTCACAAGCTTCAGAGTGAGTAGCATTTAATTGGGATTGTATCTCACAAAAACACTTGTTGTAATCAGTCAAGGACCCGGTTCCTTGGGTGCAGTTAGAGAAGCGCGTATTTGGGGTGGTGGTGGATTCTTCCTCAGTTCCTTCCTCAGCGGTGTGTACAAGCAGTTTGTATACAAAACAGTCATAGCTCTCAAGGATAGAAGGATCTTAAACAGATGACTCACAGAACCAACTGTGCATAGGGCCCTCGAGTTGCTTTGTAAGGTAGATAACCTTTTGAGAGTCTGAGTTGAACTCCAAAGGATATGCTAGGAAGTGGGCTTGTGTGAAAGCTAATAAATTGAAGATGCTATCAGAAGAATTAGATAATTGCTTAAATTTAGAAATGTTATTGAGTATAACAGTCTGACTATGGGAATTGGAAATGTTCTCTGTATTATCCTTATTGATGGGGGACTTATTCTTAAAAAATAAGAATGGAATAAGGTATAAAAGAAAGGACAAAGCTAAGGTGCAAAATAAGGTGACTGCTAAAACAAACAAAAGTATGGTTGAGAAAGAAAAGTTTAATTCTGGCATATTGCCATGTGAAGTTGAGATAATGTAAGATCTCATGGTCTGGGGAAGATAGTCATAGACTAAAGCTTTTAACCCAGTGATATTTATATTAGTCAAATACAAAAAGATGGGCAAGGTCTGCAGTAGCAACTGTACTAAGGCTCCTAAAAGCTTATACAAGGTAAAATAAGGACTAAGGCGGTTTATTAACCCTAAGAAGATAAAATAGAGACTAGTCTTAATGACAGACAATTTGGTCAAAAAGTCAATTTCTAAGTCTGGGAATTGTTCTGCACTAGTGGGAGGATTAAAGCTATCAACAATCAAATTGTGTGTACTACTATAAAAACTACCTAGCTAGTGAAGAAGGGAGTCAAAAGAAATCATGGGATCAAAGATTTAAACCTAAACTAAAATTGGAAAGAAACACAAGCCACAAAACCTAACAAGTACCTTTTTGAGGTGCAAGTCAAACAATCTCAACTTAGTGTTGAGACTGGAAAAAACCAAACTTTTATTTTGCTTTGTTTATGAGATGCAGAAATTGGGATGGATAGTTTAACCATTTTTGGTTAGAGAAACTCTTGACAAAAAAGAGGTTGAAGACATCAATATTTGAAATTTAACTTATGATGGTTAAATTCAAAGTAAAGGGGACTGGAAGGAGAAGAAGACGGTTACGGCAAAGCTCCTAAGGTAAGAGTGAGCAAAAAGTTGGAAAAAGCCAGTCCAGAGCTTAAGAAAAGCGTATAGTGAAAGTAAGACTTTTGGAGCCAAACTTCTAATCTTTCTTGCGTAGGTCAGGGTTCAAAACCAGGTGGCAAGAGGTAAGGAATATTCAAAATAGTATTAGCCAACCTTTAGATCATAATTAGGCTTATACAGAGCCAAATTTGAAAATTAAATATGGAAAATGAAGAGGAAGAATAAGGGACTATAAATAAATGACAGAGGACAAAACAGATAATACTTATAAGCCAATTGAGACAAATAAATATAAAAAAACAGAATAGCAGCTAAAAGGTGAATCCTGACAACAAAGGCAAAATAGAAACATGGTGAATGGCGGCATTCACAACAGTGATAGTACTGGCTGCCCAAAAATATCAACTGCCATAGGCTTTACCCAAGCTCAGAAGCTCACTGTTGAGCATGGCTGCTTGGGCTCTGAAAAGATCCTCCATCATCCCATGTGCTGGTTCCTGCGCCAAGCTATCCCTATTAACAAAGACATGGATTTATCTGAGGTGGTCGCCCATGCCCTTCTGCATTAGAATTAAGATCAGTGTGGGGAGGTTGATGACAAAAACCACGCTCCAGCGGTAGGTTGCTGACCAACGCTCAGATGATGCAAATCTTGGTGCCAGGAGAATTGATGAGTTTGTGCTTGCCAAGGACCAAAATAAAACCATGCCTGGGAAATATTTCCCGTATTGTGATGGCCAAGGGGCTCAACCCCAAATATCATGCTCTGTAACCCAAGAGGATCTCACACACCTGGGCAATTATGACCCTTGGTCTGCAGAGGGAACTTTCCCATCCTGCCTAAAACTATTTAACAACTTTGGGCCATCCCTGTCCAGATAACTCTCCACACTTTCCCCTTTTCTTCCTCCCAAAGAAGAAGGGGGAACTTATAGCCATACCCTGAATATGCTCAGGGAGAAATTTGATGCCACCCTGCCCACGCTTGATGAAGCACCTACTGAGAAGAGGGGCTGCAAGAAAAATAAAGCTGATCCAGAGGCTACCCAGGAGCATCAAGCTGCATCCCAAAAGGATCCTGGGCCACTCCTGTACCATGCAATGCAGATAGTTTATTTTGAGGCAGTACAGGCCAATACCTTCATCAAAGACTTTAAGAGCTGCCCTCAAGGATGCTCCTTCCAATATTTTTGGGCTCTGCAAAAGAGCCTGATGAAAAGCCCTGTCCTTGACAGGATGGTATTCAAGGATGGCACAAAGGGGGCCAGGATTTTGTGCAATTGCTTCTCTGCCTGACCATGATTAGGAAAGAAGGGTTGGTTGTCCTCTATGGCAAGCTTCTTATGGGCAAGCCCATTGTTGGCGGTCAGGAAGCGGTTGCCCCTCCATTTGGTGCTTTGAACACTGGTGGGGAGGGGGTTTCAGGAGCAGTGCTGCATCTGCAATGATGGTGACTCTTTTAATCAAAACTGCTTTAAGCAGGTTGTGGAAGGGGTTGCAAAGACTGTATCCTAACTTGGAGGGTGGCACAATTGGTTTGCTGGCTGATTTAAGGTAAGGATGTCCAGGTTTGATGTGGTTGCTGATAGGCTGAAGACCTGATGTGCTATGGGGGCTGGCTTTACCTGGAGCCACCAAGGACAAGGCAGGTGCCTCTAAGCATGCTGAGTGGAAGGCCAAGCTTGCAGATGCCACCAGGGATGCTTTGGCTGGCTGGGCTAAATAGGCGGCCTGGCGCATCTTAAAGGTATTGCCAAGGCTCTTTGAGCCAAATCTGGGTTGGTCTTCATTATGGATAAATAAATCTTCCTTGAAAGCATTAAGTTTCCCCCTAGTTTTGTTGTGGGGATGCTGATCTTTTTAAAGTCTGAAGTTGAAATATGGGAGGATCATGTTCGTTGATGTGCTGGCTTTGGAGGGTTATGGCTACTACTAGCTGAACCCCTTCTGTTGCATATTTGGAAAGCTTTGGCAAGTTTCAAGTAAATGTGTGAGCTTGGTTTGTTTTTATAAAGTGCTCTTGGGCTTTGATTTATGTTTAAAGTTATCAGGCGCGTTTAGCCAGGAATTTGAGATGGTGTATGCCACCCTTGTACTTATGAACCAATATAAAAGAATAAATTATGGATGGAGGGGATAATTTAGTCTTTAATAGTCCAGGTATACTGCCACTTGGTACATCATTTCAATCTAAACGATGTCATACTTGGGGTTGAGGAAAATATGGGATCAGAAACCATGTATACACCGCCGATGGATGGGCCACCAGATTACCCCCTTCCTGTAAGTGGGTTGGCAGGATTACCTATGCAAGGCTCTTGTAGCTAAACCCCATCAGGGTTTTTGTGATCTCAAGGTACGGGGTTAGTACCAGAAATGGTGCGACTTGAAGCTTTGGCCAGATGATTTATTTTACTGGCACGTCATCGGTCGCAGCATGGTTGGGTGCCGAAACTTGCATTGAGGCATTTCGATGGTTGAGAAGGCTATTTATGGGCTGGGCGCTGGTGAACCGTTCATTACTTTATCGCTGCATGAGCTTGATGGACTGGAATGGGTATAGATCCTATCAAGTGAGACTGGCAGGTTTGATCGAAATGGTGCAAGGCTAACCGGAATATGATTCGTCGGGTTGGGCCGGGTTAAGTGAAACTGTAATATAAATTTTAAACAGAGTCTGTTTAGAAAGTTTGTCGTAGGCCATATCGATGAAGAGTAGTAGGGATCAGCATAAAGTTTATTTGATTTGTTAGTTTGGCTTCAAGTGGACATTCTTGATGATTAAATGCTGGTGGCATCGCATGGCTTAAAGGGAGGGTGAGTGGAAAGTGAAGCAGAGATGGAGTCTAAAAAAGAGGGAAACCTGTTTCGAATAGACACCTTCAATACCAAGAAGGTGTGATCAGTGTAGCATCGAAAGAAGGACGTGCAGCAAGGATATACCGTCGTGTTCACGATGCCTTAAGCTTGGGATCAGCTGTACGCGCCAGAGAATCCTTACCGGGGCAGACTGAAGAGCACCATGATTAACCAAGGCTGGCAGTTTCCCAGCCAAAAAGTGCCTCTAACGTGGTATTGTGTCCTCGATCTATACCCCGGTACGGCTATGACGCGCTTTTACATACGACGCTATGTGATACCAATGAGTCTTTTGCTGCCCAGGCCATCTGCCGTCACAGAAATTCTCAAGCTAGTTTCGGAGGCTAACATCAAGCAACCCCCCTCTAATGTGCGGCTTCAAATCCAATACTCCAATACTAGGCTTCAAGAGACGTTTAGACAAGCCACAAAGGCTTTCTTCCATATGTACAACACATTCTTTCCTCTCTTTTCTGAAGAGGCTTTCCACTCCAAGCCACGCTTACCCATGTTGCGAAGAATTGTAATCCACATAGGCTTGGAGAGAATGCCTCAGACAGACTTTGTAAAAGAAGCCTCTATTTTGAACAACTTCATCCCCAAAGATCTCCTCTGCCTTCCTCCTTGTCTCGACACGCTGCAATGCCTGCTCCTGGCTCAGTACGGTGTCCAGGACCCAGGAGTAGAGAGGGTTCGCTACAGGATATTCTGCTTTGTCAACCGCCTGATTCCCCTGCTTGGGATTCAAGCTGATCGCCCCAATTCTCCGCAGTGGCTTGAGCGAGCACTTGCCCTTCACATGGAAAGCCTCGGTGGCTATTCCTTCAGTGTCGGCCAGTTTGTCCGCTTGTCCAAGGTCATGTGGGTCAAAGTAAGCAATACCCACCTCAAACACAACTTCCTCCTCAAGAAAACCAATTTGGACCACTTCCCCCATCTCAACGACCGTATCCTCTTCATCTCAAGCCAAACAATGTACCACTCCTACGCAATTGTAGTTGCTGCCAACAGAGGCCACACCACGGCGTTAAATGAGCGCCACCAAGGCACTGTCCTTTCAAACGAACTTAAAAAGCACATTGCCCGCATGAAAGAAAACTTCATGTGGGGCTGGTCTCATCTATCCCATCTACACCGCGTGTCTCCAAGCCCATTGCTGAAACAATCACGGCTGATGCTCGTCCTCCGTTTCCAAAACGACAGCCTGGAGATAATGAAGCTAGGCCTACACATCCCACTGGATCAAACTCAACGAGTCACTTCCAAACCCAATGTCACCATCACCTCGCCCTATTCACTAATTGGCCTGAACAAAGCCATACATCTTATCAACATGATAAGCACTCTCAACCCTGCCCCATTCGTTGTATGTCCCCTTCTAATCATCATGCTTCCCCTCTCTTTCATCATGAGCCACTGCAAGGTAGCAAAGTTTGAATACAGCTGTGCCAACAGATTAACCCAGACCCTAAGGCAGGCCAGGGATGTCTTGGCAAAGTACTGGGATGTCCCCTTTTATAGTCTCCGCGCGCAGAGATGCCTTGCCATGGTGGATTTCTTTATGCGGCGCCAAAAGATCTCCCTTGGCCTCCCATCCAAATAATTGAACTTGCTTATTTGCCTCTTAAGTCGACAATAAACCCGCGCATGATATATTCCAGTTTAAACCAAAGTGTAATGAAGATTATATAATTCCTTATTGAACCCATCAAATACCCTTGTACCATATGTTTCTCCTAGAATATATACGCAATGGGGAATATTGGCATCTCTTTTAGACGCCGCCTCTGAACCTTGAAAAATTTGTGACCTCAAAAATAAATAAACCCAACGGAAAAGCGCAGGGAAATATGACTGCCAAGGCTAGATGACAAGCAGGATGGGCTATTCATCCGTTTTGCACCATCCCCAGGTATAGGCGATATGATTTTCAGATCAATAACTCATCACCCTATAGAACCTTAGCTTGAAAATTTATAACAACAGCCTGGATTTCAAAGGATAAGTTTAACCCATCCATTTATTTCTAACTCGATGCAACCATGATAAAAATGTGAACAATACCTGAACCAAATAGGATACACCAATTTAAACCAAACAACATCGAGGTTCAACTCCTACTTACAGATATTTATCCTGCGGTGTACAGCAGTTTTAAAAGCTATGGCAACAACCAAAGATACTTCACATTTAAACCAGACGACTCCGATTTAAACAGATCCCAACCATCCGTGTAAAATATCCACTCTGCTAACAGGAATTTTTGCCATTGATGGACAAAACGGGTCAACACAGCAACAAAGTGCTCACACGCCAAACAAAAATATTCAGAATACAAACTAAAACACACAGATTCACAAACAAAATGGTTTGAGTTGACCTTGGTGTACATATGTTTACTATGTAAACCAGTGGCAAAATATACTCACGTGTGGTGAGTCAAAACTCAAACCAAAAACAAAACACTAGCAACTCAACATGTAAACAAAACCACTTGAGTGTTGTGTGCAATTTATTGTAATCAAGAACGATATCAAGGTATCTAAAATAAGACACAATATCTGAAATATAAATGTTAAAAATATTGTGCTGGGTGTTTAAACATGGCGTAAAATCTGGGGAAAAGGATGAAAATCATTTCAGGTATTCTAAAATGAGTGTTGTAAAACCAAAAACAACTAAAAAAAGAATAAAACATCTATAATCAAGATATTGGGTGGGGAAAAATATTAATTAAATATCCATATTCAGATAAAAGCAAAAATTAAAATTAGGGAGTAACTCAATTGAAACTTATTTAGTATTTTATTAAATTATTAAAATGGAAGAAACACAACAACAGAGTGAAGTTGCACCCATTGTGCGCCGCAGTGGCGGTCGCCCCCGCAGATCAAAGAACAGAGTTAGTGCAACCCAATCGCCTACTCAGGAAGGAGATGGGAGAGGAGAGTTCAATAGTGACGCTGCACTGACACAGCCAGTTCAAGGAGCACAAGCTGCTAGGGTGCAGAGCATCAACCCTTGGGTCCCCAAGCTGACCCAAAAGCTTACTAAGGTTATAACTACCAAGAAAGGTAACAATAAAGAGGTAGAACTTACTTCATTTGTGTTTGGCCCTGTCTACTGCCAGGAAGCAGTCCCAGCAGCCATGATGGAGAAGGGTAAGCCTGTGCTCAACACTAGCTACAAGCCCTACAACAGTGATGGCAACCAGGAAGACAATGACAAGCCCAAATTCTATAGGACTACAGAGGGCAGCTAGTGCTCAAGAAGGCCATGGCCTTCTACATCAAGGTGTCCATGCCTTGTGTACCTGTCCCTGAGCAAGATCCCGGTTCAACCAAACCCATCAAGGCCACATGGAAGGTCATTTCTGACATCAAGCACATCATCCTTCTCAGGCCTATGCAGGAATCTAGTAATTACAAGACAGCTACAGCCCTTGTTGGGGTGGATCCCAAATACGCCAGTAAAACATTTAGCAAATTTATTAATACTGGCCAAGTCCTTGCCGCGGGGAAATTCCTGTGCGTGTCCACCATGCTCACCAAGGAGCACAGATGGGTAATTCACCAGTGGATAACCCAAGATTGCCATCTTGAACCGGTAAATATACAGGCCATGGTTAAATCTACTTTTGGGGTTGAGGCCTCGATTTTCTTTTACTACCATCTGGTGAAGGGAATACACTTTTTCTGGAAAAAGCTCAGAGTATCTCTGTACAATCAAAATAGCCCAACCAATGTTGAGATCTGGAAAAATACACTGAGGCATACACTGCCCTCAAAGTTAAGGGGACAATCAAATTCTATTACATTGACAAATCAGCATTTGCCTTGTCTATACAGAATGCATAGGGGTATGTCCCAAAAGGCTCAAATAATAGGGTAGCTTGACATGCTGCAGTCTGCGCC
>QTSX02006096.1:0-26374 GCA_014839935.2 Entomophthora muscae | reverse complement strand
AGTTCTGCAGGAGGAGGAGTGAAAGAACAACCATAATGGAATTTGTGTCCCCAGTGACTGGAGGGGGTACTTAAACCATCCTTGGGCTAGAGATTCCTTTTGGTGAGCATTGTTGGGATAGGAGTTGTGCCAGTCAGTAGTGGGTGTTGGATTCTCCAAGGATAACACCACAGGCAAGAAGGCAGCTAGAAACCAGAACAGGAAAAGAATTCCTTTCATGGCTTTAAAATAAGAGATCAGAAGGTAGGTGTGGCAAATGTAGAATAGATCGAGTCTTTATTGTTAGAACAGGTAGGAAATATAAAAATAGCTCACTTAAATACCCCAATAAAGGCTGGAACATTTTAAGTGGCTCTGGAAAAAGGAGAGGATTTTCAGAGGATAATGGTGAAATTAATGTTTGAAACTAATACCTGAACAATCTGTGCCTCAACTTGAGGCTTAATGATTGGTTTGAAATTATTGCTGCAGATGAGGAAACCAGAACAAGCAACAAGATTGGAGACAATTAAGCGGTTTACAAGCTTAATCTTAAGATAGATAAAGTATGTGTGACAAATCCAGGCCCTAACCAGTCCATCCTACCATTATCCTGCCCTTGGAATATTATTAACATTACCTTCCTGTGATAAAGCTTTGAGGAGCTTTTCCTCCAGGGAGGCAATTTTATGGGACAACGCTTTGTTGTCATCCTGTCAACGAGCCATGATTTCAACGCTCTTTTCCTCTCTTGCTCTTAAAGCCTCAATTTCACAATTTGTCATTGCCTTTACTTGTTGTATGATTTTGTCCCATCCTAATGGCAACTGTGGTAAGGTCAACTACCTGGTGATTGACTCCCTGGTACTTGACACTTTGTTGAGTACCAGGGAGTTGAGTGCCGCATAAGTGAATCTATTAGTATTTTTGGCTTAACTGATTTTAAGTTAATTTTTACTAGTAATTCTGGGGTTTGAAACCAAAAACCGAGTTTAAATTCACTCAAATTTGACTCTGTTTAATAATTCAGTTAGCTAAAATACCAATTTAAGGGGTAATTTATAAGTAAATTTACTAGTAAAAGCGTAAAAATCTGTGTTTGACACTCTAAAAGCAAAAGTGATCAGTTCAACACTTTTTTAAGCCAAATCTTAATTTTATTAATAAAATACATATGCAATTATATAAAGTTTGTTATATACTATTACGCTTTTATTATTAGTCTTCATAGTTGTCAATTGGGCTCCCAAGCACCACTATACTGGATTTAGTGGTATAGACATTAATCAAATACCCCACTTGTTTTACATTATGTCATTTGCTGGGTTTGTGGATTAAGTGGTGCCACATAAATTAAGCCCAATTTATTAAGAGATTTTTTATGTAATTTATTAAAAACAGAAACTTGACTCCTTCTTTGTTTGACTCCATCCACTTGCCATGCAATCAGTTTTGGATTTAACTAATCAAAGGTTTGGAATTAAGGCTAAATTAATAAGTGACACACTATGAGCGCCATTCAACACTGATCCATTGACACTTTAACTTTGGGATTAGTACAGTGAGATTCTTAACGTTTTAAACAACACTATGGTAAATATTTCACTCCCAGCTCCTCACAGCACAAATTAAACACTAATAAACACTTTTCTACTCATTTACTTTTTTAACTTATATTGTATTTTTTATTTTTGAGCATATGAAACTGCCTTGCTTTTGGGTTAACTTTCAAACCAGTTTTAAATTTAAGCAAGTTTTATATGTAAAAAACATAGTAAATTTGATGTTTCTGCTCAACTCTGGCATACTCGACAGTGAGAATTCAGCTTTTTCCGGCTGTTTGACAGTGCTGAACTTGACACTTCACTATGTTTTGGATTTTCAACTCTCAATAAAAAAATCCACATAATAATTTTTTTGCAATTATAATCTACTACTCTTTCTGCTACTTTCTATATAACTATTATATACTTTTTTGATTTTTAATTATACTTTTACATTGATTTAGCACTAAGATGTTATGCTGAACCTAACATCTTTGATGCTTCATCATAAATTCACTTATTTTCTATGTTTTAACCTTTAAATCTATACTTTGAGCTTCTTTTTTGCTTCTATTTACTTTTTTATGCTTTTTTTCTTGCTAAATAAAACTTTATTTGCATAATTTTTACTTAACTTTTGTTTTGCTTTACCTCTTTCTGTTTCATATCTTTGCAATCATTTTATTTACAAAGCTAAACTTTTCTTTAGACAATATCAAACAAGAACAGCCAACAGCCTAAGCACCAAGCCTCCAAAGGCTCCAAAGAAACTGCCTCCACTCCCAAGCGTTCCAAGAAGCCTGCAAAGGCAAAGTCTCCAATCCCATCCCCCCACTCCATCTCCTCCCCCCTCCACCCTCATCTTTCACATCCCCTCCACATTCCCCCAAAAATTCATCCCCCAATAAATCTGATGGTGATCTTACCAACCACTATTTTTATCACTCAGAGGCCGACTCCAAGCCCACCAAGGAGCAACACACCAAGAAGTCAAAGGCTGCCAAGGAGCCCACCTCTTCTTCTGGTAAGAAATAGGAGGCATCCAAGCAGGCCTCAAAGAATCCTTCCCCTCCCCCTCCCAATGGCTCTTCCCCTCCTTCCTCATCTGACCCCCAAGATGAGCCAGAGGAGTACTCCAAGAAGTTTAAAGCTTCTGGTCATGTGGCTTGGGATCCACTGGCCATCCACAACATTTTTAATGTGGACAGAGAGTTTAAAGTTCCCATGTGCTTCCCTGTTACTTTCCAATCATGTCTGTAAAGGGCGGCTCTGGCTATGTTGCAGATAATTACATCTTCAACTGTAATAACCAAAAGCGCCAAACCAAGAGCAAATACTTTGTTTGCAAGGACAAGACTTGTGGGGCCTGCCTGAACACTGAGAGCTGGGAGCAGGTTACTTTAGATAAGAGTGAACACATCTGTGAGCCCCCTAATCACTTAATCACAAGGATGCTTAAATGGTTCCTTGTTCAGGTCATTCCCACATCTGCCAACCTCTGCGCTTCCAATCTGGCTATCAAGGCCTTGAAGCACCTAAAGCCATCAATCTCAAGTTGGTGCCAACTCAGGAGCAGTTGGTTAAATTTATCAGCAATAAGCATATTGTTGCCAATCCCCCTCCACCCAAGGCTTTGGACGTCCTCTCAAAGCTTATGCTCACCCACAAGCTCAAGGAGCTTCCAAGTGGGGAGCGCTTCCTCCTTCATGACAACAGGCCTGCCATCAAAGACTGCATAATCTGCTACTCAACTCATCAGAAACTGATGGAGTTGAAAAGGGCTTCAACCTGGCTAGTTGATGGTACCTTTGCCACCTGCCCCTGGATGTTCAAGCAGCTCTGGATAATACATGCCCAGATTGACATCTGGGTGATTCCACTCACATTCTTTCTTCTTCCTGGGGCCACTGAGGCCATCCATACCCGCGCGTTCTCCATCCTCCACCAAGAACTTGCCCTCCTTCCTCCTGCCAACAATGACAAATCCAAGAAGACCCCCCACACCCGCACCAACCCACCTGCCTCTGACAAGGACCAGACCACCTTGGACTCAGAGGAAAGGGTAAGGCTGAGAGCTCTTGGGCCTTGCGTATGCATAATGGACTTTGAGCCTGCTCAGTTCAATGCATTCAAGCAGCTGTTCAGCAGGGAGGTGCAGGGGTGCCACTTCCGCTTCTGCCAAGCAGTTGCTTGTAACGTGCAGGCCCATGCCAAGCTTAGTAGGTTGAGCCAGAGGGACACTTTGGACACCTGCAGATTTGTGCTTGCACAATTCAGTGCCTTGGCTTTTTTAAAGCCAGAGCACACTGCAAAGGGGTTTGAGGTGCTCTCAAAGAATTCTTACATAGCAAAGCACCCAGAGTTCAATCTTTTCCTTGAGTACTTTGAGCCCCAGTGGATTGGGAAGGTTGTCACACAGAGGCAAGGCAAGGCCCGCGCCAAGGCCAGCTGGAACGTGTACCGGGCAGCTGTCAACGGGGAGATGAAGACCACTTCAGCATTGCTAGCTTATCACAAGTATCTTAAAGCTAACTTTGGGCTTCATTCAAAGTTCAATAAGTTCTGCTCCCTCTTGCAACATGAGCAAGAGAAAACAATCTCCAAGCTCATGGATCTCACCAACTGCGTCCCCCCCACCAAGCCAACCACCTGCTGTACCCTCTTCACCAAGGCCATCCAGGGTGCGGCCAAGCGCAAGTACAAGGCCTCTGAGCTTAAGCAGCAGCTTGAGCTTATTACTACTGCCCTCCTGGAAGGGGCCAAAATGAAACAGGAAAAGAAAAAGGAGGAATAAACTTGCTTGCTGCTCAGTTATATGATTTTTACTTTTAACTTTTAACTTTTTAACTTTAATTTTTACTTATTAGTTTTGATCATTTAGTTTTTAGTTTTAATTTTTATTTTTTTAATTTAATTAGATAGCAGTGATTATTTTATGTATGCATAGTAAGTTTGAGATGAATATTTATAGTTGAAAGTAAGTGAAATATCTTAATTTTTGTTAATTTCCTAATAAAACATATGATATTCACAGTTGTGCTTATATAAACTATATCAAATAAAGATTTAAATTTCTTCATATTTTGTATAATTTTATTTTTAATGTTTGTGTTTATTCTTGGCTTTTTTAATTTTTAATTTTTATGGTAATAAAAAAATATTTTTATAATTAAGAGTGTAAATTACATAGTAAAATGAGAAATAATAGCTTATTTATCCTAATTTTTATTAGTTATAGTACTGTTTTATTGCATTTTTGAGTTTTCTGGGGTCACTTTAGTATACCATAGCTGTAAGGCTTAATTTTTTATATTAAAATTTTTCAGTACATCAAGATCTGTCAATTACAAAAGTGTTGATTTCCAGTTGTTGATCAGAGCAAAAGCTGAATTCTCGCTTTACTATAGTGTTGACTACCAGGGAGTCAAGTTTAAGGGAGTCAATCACCAGGGAGTTGAACTTATCATAGTTGCCAATCTTTACCTAAAAGATCACCAACAATTCTCAACCTATGAGAATCAACCTACAATGGGAAGAAATCACCTGACTCCATTCAACCCAATGTACAAATTTGGCATGGAGCTTTCCCAGTTCTGATGCCAAAACCCTGTGGATTACATATCCCAAAACTCAGCTATCAATGTTCTGACTTGGAACCAGCTGATGAAACCTGAATTCCTGGGCATCCTTGCCTTTATTTAGTTATCTTTGCATTTAATGGTTTTTTGCCTTAAAATCCATTAAAATGCTTTAAAACTCAAATCAAGCACCTCAGCTCTTTACAAATCACTTAGGCAGCGCAGCAGCGCTTTTAACCTACTGAATTTGCAAACACAGCGCTTCAAACCCAAAATCTGGGGGTTTTTTTATGGTTAAACTTAACCAAACTTCTTGACACATTCAAGGCACTTAACCAGTATAATTAAATTCTCATTAATTATATTCCTATTTATTTATTAATTAATCTTCCCAATTAATTAAACTGTTTTTGAGACGCCCAGTCTCCCAGATTGGGTTTGGCTAATCTTGCCTTCTGTTCTTTTATTGGACATGGATCCATTTTTCAGGAATCTTTGCCTTAAGACTTCCTATCCAACCTATCTACATGCAATAAACAGCAAAAACAGAAACAACTTTATATTTTGGAGCATTTTATTTGGCCAAATACTCAACAGTGACTGTCATACAGTCACAGTATGGAGCCAAGTAAAGATATAAGACCAGTGGATTCATGAGCAGCAAGTTAGTACAAGGCAGTCAATCAAGTTTCAAGTGTATAGTGACATGTTTTGATTGGTTATTTAAGATTTCCTTAGCAAAACCAAAGTCAGAAAGGAAGTTCAAGTAAAAGGAATCAATATAAACAGGTAATATAGAATCATCCAGAGAATATACACTAACATTTGACTTGTCTGTAGGGTTCCGGGTTTGATCCCCATCCCAGTTAATATTTGATTTTAAAATAGTGTCTAGACTCTGATTGCTGGTTCCTTTAACCTTGATATTTTGTAAGAAATTTCCCATACAAGTGATGTAGCCAGGGAAGAATTCCCCAACACTTCTTCCTCACTAAACACATGGTTTCATTTCTGTAGAGGAGTAGGCAGTATCCTAACACTAGGTTCTATCTTTATGGTCAAGAGTTTGTTGGTAGGAGTTTGGCCCTGGCTCATGCAATAAAGGAACGGTGTCACAGGATTCAGGTTGGCCCAACTTGGCAGTTTGTATGCAATAGTTCAGGATCAGGCCATGTCTATCAGACCAGGAGTCACCCAGTATAAGGGGGTGGGGTAGTCCTGACAAGAGGATCAGGGACAATGGGTACACATTGTGTCTAATTGTCAACAGAATTTCTTGTTCACAATCATAACTGGTGTCCAAAGAGCTGTTTCCCATGACTACTTGTAGGCTATGCTCTGAGGCTGTCAAGCCTAATTCCTCTTCCAGGCTGGTGTCAATGAAACTTTCACCTGCTCCTGTATCAATAAAAGCTTTGATCTGGCGCTTGTTTCCCACTAATTATATGGTCACTTGGATGAATCTGTAAGACTGGGAAGAAGTGTTTACTTGCCAGTGAGATTGGGCGGTGTTCTTCTTAGGGCAGGCTCTGGTCAAGTGGCCTGCCTCATGGCAGTGCAAACAGAGTCCTTTGCGGTAATGTTGTTAGAGCTCTTCAGGTGTCATTCCTGTTCTGTTGGGGGTTGGTGTTTGGGGTTGACGGGTCTGGGAGGGGCCAGCGTTCTTTTGGTTCATGCTAAGACCCTTGCACAGGGGAATTAACTCTTCTAGGCTGAGGGTGGGAAGGTGATGCTTCAACAGGTCCTTCATTGCTAGGTTGACTCCCTTTTGAAAGATAATGGCTGGCAGTTTGTCCTCAAGTTGGGTGCGGGTTTTCAGTTTGAGGAATTTTTCAATATATGCTTGGATGAGTCAGGGTCCTTGTTGGATTTCTAACAGGGAATTCAGGGCATAGTATCTAGTATTGCAATCTTCCCCAGTTGCCATCAATTCAGCCTCAAACTTAGCGTAGTCTAAGCAGAATTCTACGTCTTCAGCTGTGGCCTTGCCAAACCAGTCTAAGGCATCCCCTGATAGCATCAATGAAACCCCAAGGATCTTCTTGGTGTCACTGGTGTAAGAGGGGGCATTGGTTTGGAAATGCAAGCAAAGGACAGGCATGGCGCGTCAAGCTTCCTTGAGCGTGAGCTTCACCATCTGAGGCATCTCTACCTTTGTGAGAGACTGATTCACAATCACATTTTGCACTTGGGATGAGGGAGCTTTGTTGGTGTTGGCAGTTTCTGTTCTCTTTGGGTCATTTGGGTTCACATTCTTTCATATGGAAGAGATCAGGTTTGTGGTCATCTTATAGGTGTAATAAGTGATTATCATAAACAAAAACATAAAAGATGCCCCAAAAAATAACAACATCTTGGGGCTCAGGGTACCAAGTTTATTAAAGATTACCATAATGTCAGGGATCCACTCTTGGGCGGCCGGCCTATTGTTTTCTGGGCTAACTTGGGCCAGGGTTTTTGCAGGCAATGCCCACCACAAGAGGGAGCTAACTTGAAAAGGTAGGAGACAGACTTTTCCACCCAGGACCACAGGCTAGCAGCCAGGATTATAGTGTCAATCACTCCTGTGAGGGTGATGTACACAATCCCAAACAGCTTGCCAGTGTGGTTGGCTGGGAGGTTGGGTGAGGAAGCAGGCATTGGCTTAGGGGTCACAGATGGTTTCATACTGAGTTTGTAGGCAGTCAGGTAGTTGAATTTTCCTCTGAAAAACCTAAGTGTTGAGAATATTCATGGGCCTTGTTGTATCTAACTGCAGATTGTATGTGGTCCAAAGGATTGAGTTCAAGTATCTTTTCTGGGGTGTAGTCCTTATATTTAGATTTCAGAGGGTAGTCAGTAAAATAGATGGGTCCAAAGGGTGCACCAAGTGGACAGAAAACTGCAGGCGGAGGGGCAGGAGGGCAGGAGGGCCGGGGGATCTCAAACTGAATTGGTAGATAGCAAATACAAAATAAGGCAATAGCTGTGTGAGCCAAAATAATATAACCTTTATTCAAAAATGGTAATAAGTTTTGAGCGTAGAATCTATAGGCATATATAGCATCCTGCCTCTAAACTTAGTATTTTCCATAAGGGCTTCATCAAAATATTGGGGAAAATGCAGGCAGGGGGCCAGGAGGCCCAGGTGCAGGAGTGTCAAAATGGCACCTCAGCTGGGTGTTCTCTCATTGGTCAGAACGTCCAAGTTGGTCACTTGATTTTCTTGATTTTGGGCTGTGGTCACAGGGTCAGGCCCAAAGCCCGGGTTTATTGTTGGCAGTTGGATTTGATTTGTTACTTGAGAGGACTTCAAGCTCATGAAATTTACAGAGGCACCTTTTCTGCCTCTATTAGGCAATTTGAGAAGTTCCTCCTTGGGCGCCACCATGGTTGGGCCTGTGCTGGTATTCTGGCTTTGGGACTTAGCAGGGGATTCAGCTTGCGGGGGCTCAATCTCAGAAAAACGCGGGCAAGCAGGCACTTGGTCCATGGGGCCAGCGGCCCGAGGGAATCTAAGGTCAGGGTTCAAATCCTGTCCTTGGGCCCAGGTTTCCAGAGGTGCTGAATTGTCAATCCTGACAAAGTAAGTAAAATTGTGCTTATTATTTGGAAAAGAAGGAAAGTTATATACTATTATTGCTGCATAATGGCTGCATAGGTGCTATTAACACCTGCACTATCAGTAGGAATATTACATAATCTTCAGGAATCCAACAGGCTCTTGCATATGTGTTCCTGCCAATTTGGGTTGATCTGGACAATCAGACAGAAGAAAGTGGATGCACATATCCCCAGAAGTGGACTACTGTTGCAGCTACCTGTTACAGCAATTGTTAGCAATTCCCAAACCTGATCTAGTAGGATCTAATAGGTCAGCCAGAACGTAATAATATCAAGTTACAATTAGTAACACAAATATGTTGGATCTGGCAAATTTGAGTGCGCATCTCAAATAGCCTTGACATCAGGATTAATTCTATTGATTGTCTTGAACATTCTAACATGAAGTATAATTTACTACCTTTTCCAACAATAGAATAGCCAAGGTGTATACATGGATAGCACTAGGCTCAATTACTGTAAATGTCAGATAAAAATTCTTCCAATAAGCCTACTAGATCTTCAAGGCCTGCTACTGTGAGAGCCAGAGTAGCAGCAGGCAAAGCTGTCAGATTAGCCAAGGAATAGGGTGTTCAAAACAGAGGTTAAAAGAGAGAAGAGCATCTATCTAAGCAAGTACAGGCCACTCAGGAGCAAGAAATAGTGGTTTGCTTGGAGGCCTAACAAGAGAAAGGAGTCACCTGGTTTGACTCTTTCAGTGTTTTAAACTGGGATGATGCTTCAGAGGTCACCTTTGGGGCCAACCCTCATTTACATGCTCTGCTCTGTAAGGGGTTTAAGGAGCCATCAACAATGACCCAAGCAAGGATAAAAGAGGGCAACTATTATCATTTCTGGTTTGACCAGGAAGCAGCATTACATTTTGCAGGAAGTTAGATCCATAAGTTTGAATGACAAGGAAATAATTTTGACCAGAAGCAAGTGGAACTAGTTCTAGCAATAGTCTAGTGGATCATTAGGGCTTAGTGTAACAAGGCCAAGATGGACCTGGAGGTAGCCAGCTGAATTTATAAGGACCAAAAAAACTTCTGTATTCATCAAGTGACAGCTGGTCTACTTACATCCTTGAATCTTAAGAGCAAGTATATGTACACCAGATTGGCACTGGTGAGGAATTTGTTCACAGTTTCTTCTGAGAAGCCTTCAGTGGCTGATGTAGAGGACATTTCTGTGCTATTTGATGGGCTTATGTTATAATTGTAAAATCCAGATGTTACTCTAACCAAAAAATGTTGCAGTAGAGAAAATCTCTTATGGGATGCTCTGGTGGTTGGTATTGGCTTCCCAATGTGGATGGGACTCAATTGTGTGCAGGCTTAGGAAAAGTATTCTGATTATCCTATCTTCTGTTTGCAGTATTTCAAGGAGAATTATGCAGAGGAGTACATGGCAACCTTCAAGGTTCTTCTCATAATGACTTGTCATTTAAGAGCAGTTGTAACCAAACACTGTAATTTCCAATAAAGCCTTTTCATTGTATATTGCCCTATTCCTTACTTTTCTGCAAAACGGACAACAAACCATGTCATTTTTTATTAGGGGTGTCAAGAATGACAATTTTGATGCTTCTAAATCTCAAAATAAGGAGCCAGAGTCAAATCCTGGACAAAACCCTTCACGGGCTGCCAGACCCATAGGCTGGGAACCCAATAACCCGCTACTGATTGATAAAGTTGTTGCCAGCCTGCCAGGACCCAAAACCTTAGTCATCCTGCAGGATTCTGCAAGCAAACTGCCAGTACAAGATGCCGAGAATTTCCTCAAGGTGCCAACACCTGACACTGGCAGTTTGCTTGGTAAAATGCACAAGTCTCTCAATGAGAATTATTTCAAACTCCCCCAAAGTCCTGGGGGAGGCACAAAACTTGAAGAGGCACCCAATACCCAAATCAACAAACAGAAGGATTCAAAGTCTTCTCATCCCAAAGCAGCCAGTGCCAAACTGCCAGTGCCAAGTGTCACACTGCCATCTGAGACCCCCAATGCCAACCTGCCCAGCCCAGAAAACCCAACCAGGTAGTGAAGCCTGGCAGTGTGGTATAAATGCCTGCCAGGCCAAGACCAAAACCCCATTGTCATTTTTTAATAAAGGTTATGAGATATTGGTTTCCTCAATTATTGCCGTATTTTATCCTTGTAATCTGCCAGTTCACTCAAAGATCCTCTGACCCCCTGCCAACCTGCCAGCTATGTACCGCCCGCCAGGTGCTCCCTTTGGCCCTGTCCACTTTGCATAGTACCCCTTAAATCCTGAGTACAAGGACTACACTGCCGACAACATACTAGCCCGGGATCTCTTGGCCAGAACTACAGAGTTAACCAGATACAACCAAGAGGGCCTGTGGTACGTTACCAAACTCCACCTGTTCAGAGATAAATACAACTTCCTTCCTGTCTACCAAATAGACATGGAGTCACCCGTCATCCCCAAACCAATGCCTGCCTCCGCTGCCGAGCTCCCACTGGACCATACCAACAAGCTTTTTGGAATTATGTATATTACTCTCACGGGAGTAATTGACATTATTGTTCCCGCGGCTGGTTTGTGGTCGTGGCTGGGCAAGTCAATGTCCTACCTCATTAAGTTAGTGCCAATCCTTTGGTGGGCCCTGCCCACCCAGTCTGCAACCCGCCAGTTCCCAAACACTAGTGAGCCGGCCAATCAAGTTTTGTTCCCTAACAATTGATTTCTTTATCTGGATTGTTGTCCTAAAGAGGGTTTGTTCTTGATTAATTAGAGCCATGCACATATATTGCACATGTACTCTAGTGACCAGTTGTTCATTGATAGGTTCCTTTAATGTATAGCTATCAGGTCCTACTTTCTGTATTACCTTAACAGGTCTTTGCCACAATGATATAAGCTTTCTTTCACGTCCATATCCTATGTTACTATAGAAGTAGACTAAGACCATAATATGATAGCTTGGAAGGGGATGAGCTTTGACTGGGCATATTCTACATCTTTTTTTCTTATAATTTAGATTGACAGTATAGGTTTCATCCTGTATTATGATCAAGGTCTGAGCAAGTTTTTAGAGGTAAGCATATGGGGTGACGGCAGGGTTGGGTTTCCCCAAGGAGTACAAGTGAGGAGGTAGCCCAGGCTGAAGTCCATACAAGAGTTGGAAGGGAGCCTTGTCTGTTGCTCTATGGTAGCCAATGTTGTAATCAAAGTTGGCTGCAGGCAGGTAATTTTCCCATTCTGGCTCATGTTGATGGGCTAGTTTTCTGAGGATTTGCACTAGAACTCCATTGGTATAGTCAACCATTCCATTGGTTTGGGGGTGGTATGATGTGAAAGTATACCTCTGATAACTATTAGTTGGTTCAGTCTGGGTATCATGTAACTAGTAAAGTTGATCCCATTGTCAGTTAACAACATCTGAGATCATCCATGTTGGTAGATGATGTGTTCTAGGATAAACATGGCTGTAGTGAGGGCAGACTGGTTTGGAATAGCCTTGGTGTGGGGTTCCTGTTTGCCAGTCCCCAATGTGTGTCCTGGGTCAAAGCCAGGGACCGGATTGAAGAAGCCATCATTTCCTAGTAGAGGGAGGTGGCTAGCTAGAAGTTTATACTTGGCCTACATTAAGGCAAACTCTTCCAATACTTTTCCATAACAAGGCGGGCATCCCCACCATGTACTTGTACTTCAGCTGGTGCTGGTTTCTCTGTGGGCCTGTACCAATATTTTAACAACCTATTAAACTCATTCCCAATAAACTCCCTTTCTCTATCTGTCATCTCAAGGTGTCTAGTTAACCTCTCCCACTCCTCCTGGGAAGTCTTACTAGTGGCAAACCTTTGACAGCTTTGGTGGTAGGTATCCTCCTCCCCTTGGCTAGGGTAGAAGATATTGGGCAACTCACTCATAGGGTTCAACTTTACTATTGGAAATTTGTGCAGGGGTCAAAATAGGCTTTCTTTGATTTCAGAAGGAAGATCCCCTTAGAAACATTATGTTATATTGCCCAGGGTTATGGGAAACAAATGTTATGTGCCAATACTTGAAGTGCTCTAACAATCTCTTGGACTCCTTGTACTTGGTCTTATACTCCTGCTCCTTAGTCTTGGACTCCTGCTCCTTGCTCAAGCTCCAGCTCCAGCTCCTTATCCTAGGCTCCTGCACCTTTTTCTTGTGCTCCTGCACCCTTATCTTGATCTCCATCTCTCTGTATAGCTCTAGTGGCCTTGTTATTCCACTTGATCCAGTCTTTCAGGAAGCCAGGCATAGATAGAGGCATTGATTGACTCAGGACAGAGTACAGCCAGGCCAGTTGGTAATTCCCACCATAGGATGTGTGCTAACTTGATAATATAGAATACAGATTGCCCAAGCAAAGACCAGGGCCCTGAGTTGGGCACCTAGAGTCTACTATTCCTGTCAAAGTAATGTAGAGTACTCCAAACAGTTGAGTGGACATGGTCTTGGCGGCAATGGGGGGTTCCATTGGGCAGTCAGGTTGCAGGGTTAAGGGTGGAGTCATGGGGAAAAAGTAGGCAGGCAGATAATTGTACCTGTCCTTGAGCACTCTTGGCGGCCTCTTGTACTACTTTTCTTTTTTTTCTATATATTTGGTTTCTCTATTTCTTGCCAAGGGGTCAGCAATGAGGATAGTCTCCAAGTTATACTCAAAGTAGGCAGGGTTGGGTGGGTATTTGTTAAAATACACAGGTCCAAAGGGGGCTCCTGGGGGACGGTATAGTGTCTGAGGAGGATCAACAAGTTGGTCTCTGGAGGGGGTGGCTTCCTGATTTTCTACTTGACCGGATTTGAGATGAAAGATCACTAAGACTAGATAGGGTAGAATTTGTTTGAACCAAAGGTTCATAAAACTTTATTATCAAAAATGACAATAGGGCCATTCCCAAACCGCCGGGGCTCTTATATCAGGTGGTTTTGCTTCTTTGCTTTTCACGGACTTCAGGTCTGGGGACAGTTTACTGGCAGGGCTCGGTCCTTGGTTTCTGGTTTTGCGGGTGGCAGATCCTAGTTGCGCTTGCTCTGATGAACAGAAGTGGTGATTCTTTGTTCTGCCACTACTGTTCACCACATCACCTGAGCAGTCAAATTGTATTACCCATTCTGGACTGGAGGCTGGTACTGGCTGATGATCATTGGCAGGACTGACAAGAAGTCTTGTTGTAACCTCCTTTAGGCAAGCTATAACTTCAGAATAGGTCTGAGTCTTTGATGGCACAAGGTTAACAGCAATCTGATGTCCATTTGGGGAATCATCCTTAAGAGTCTGGCAGGTCTTGGAGTAACTTGTCAACTTGGGTTTGCAACTTAACAAGTTGGCCGGTTTCTGTCTACTTTGCGTGACTTGAGTAGTCTTTGGAGGGTTGGGGTTTGATTCTGGGGTCTACAATGTTGATTTCAAAGCTCTAGTCTTGACACTTAGAAGGTTGGCAGGTTTCTGTTCCTCCTGGTTGGGACAAGATATCTCTGGCAGTCCACAGTTTGGCCCAACTGGCAGTCTGGCTGGCTCCTGTCTACCCTGGTCATAACAAGGCTTTTTCTGAGACCAAGAGTTTGATTCACAGGTTTTCAATACAATTGTTGAAATGTCATTCATGACACAGTCCCTAAAAGCCTCATATTAAACTCCTTTTTATAGCTTCTTGTTTCAGTCCTGATTTCTTTCAGAACTCTGGTTTTTCTAAGCTTAAACTATCCAGTTTCTTTTGCTCTATAATATATTAATTTTTTATTTTACTTCAGCCAATTAAAACCCTGTTTTTCTGGCTTCATTCCCTTATTTTTAGGCTTAAACCCTTCAGTTAAATCCCTTAAAACAGTGATTAAACAGGCTTTGATCTACAGCCAATCAAACGCCAGAATTCAACTTTTTGCCAAAATGTTTACCCAAATTACTTACTCTTGACCCTGGTTTTAACCTGGCACTTTCTTGCTCTGGATAAACACCTGCTCCGTGTTTTGAACAGTTTTGCTGTGATTCCTGTCACATTTCTCTGGCCAAACTTGAGCACTTCCAACTATGTTTTACTTAGGGAATTTTCACATCCTAATTTCTTCAGTGTGTCTCCAAGTTTCTCCAAGTTTTCTCAACATTTTAGCACTCTGAACTTTCCTGTTGCTTGCTTCTTGCCTCTCTCAATCATCTCAGCAAAACTCCAGCCTTTGTCTTCACAGTTTCTCTGTCCTTTTTCTGGCCTCTTCAATTCCTTCTCACTCAATCAATTCATAATAATACTTTAAATAGTCCAAATCCAGTATTCTTTTTTCTACATATACTTCTGCTGGTCCTTATTAACCAGCTTCTAGTTCTCCAGCTAGTCCTGCTCCATAACTTCCAGACCTCCAGCTAGTCCTTCTCTATGATCTTCTGATCCTTTATGTGAACCACCTAGGTTCCTTCTGCACCATGAAACACCAAGGTTTCTTTCCTCATTATCAACCACCCAGACCCATTCCTCCTCTGCATAAACCACCAAGGTTCCTGTAGAGAATCCAGGAAGCTCATGCTTGCTTCTTCATTATCCTAGTCTGACTCTTTTACAGGTTGACAGGGAATCCTTTAGGTAAGCTTCAATGAGCTTGGATTCCAGGCAAGCAATCTTGGTGTTAAACTTGTTGCCATCTGGTGATCACTTTCACGTTTTTCACTTCCCATAGTCTTGCTGCAGACCATCTCTTTTATTACATGGTAATCTTCTTTCAGTTTAAAGCCAAAAACATAAAATGATTGAGGGGAAAGCAACCATTGTCACACATAAGCATCATTTTTTATTAATTATTATCATGTTTCCATTATATATCAATTGGGTTATATTTGGCTGAAAACCCCTCTGGTTCTGGAATCACACCTGGATTCCTATCACGTGGTTTATGACATAACTGTGTCATCCAATCCAGATCTTTACCAAAAAGATCCTCACACTCTTAACCTATATTAATGTGCCCTAATACATTCCAGAATCACCTGATTCCTTCCATGGAAATGTATTGTTTTGGCTTGAAGCATTCCAGACTTCCAGCGCCAAAACCCTATGGAACATATGTTTTCTGATCCAAGCTATCCTTGTTCCAACTGGGAACCAGCTGATCAATCCTCAATTCATAGACAACATTGTCTATATTTAGTTATTTTCACATTTAATGGTTTTTTGAATTAAGAACACATTAAAATACTTTAAGATTTGAACCTGGCGCTACTGCGGCGCCCAGGAACTTTCCCAGGTGGCACCTGAAACATTCACTGGGCGGCGCCTTGGCATTTTACAAATCAATTAGGTGGTGCCACAGCGCTTTTAACCTAATAAATTTGCCAAAACAGCGCTTTAAACCACAATTTGGGGATTTACTTTTGGTTAACCTTAACCAAACTTCTTGACATAGTCAAGGCAATTAAACAATATAACTAAATCCTCATTAATTATATTCCCAGCATATATTAATTAACCTTCCCAATTAATTAATTTGTTTGAAGACAAGAAGCCTTTACTTGACACAGTCAAGTCCATTTCAGCCCTATGATTAAATCCTCATTAATCACATTCAAGGGTATCAATTAATTAACCTTTCCAGTTAATAAATTGTGTTTGAGACACCTAGTCTCATAATCTGAATTGTTCAGATTATTAATTTTGGCCCTCAATTAGTACAGCCTAATTGATTCCTGGGTAATCCATTACTATGCTGGAAAATCTCTCCAAGGCCAATTCTATTGTTTTGAATTTCAACCTATGGAATTCATCACAATTATACTTCTTTGTGAAACCACAGCTCAACATGACTGTAGTACAATCACAGTTCCATCCTTACTAAGATCCTCCAGTCCTTCAACTAGTCTTCACTGTGATACTCCAGTCCTTCTTACTAGTTTTCACTGGGATTTTCTTCCTATGAACCACTTTTGGTTCCGCTTTTCAGTCCTTATTACTAATGCCTCAGACTCAGGCAATAGTCTTCCTCAAGTGAGTTAGTGTCTGACTAGGCCCCATCAGTGATTACCACTTTAGGTCATCAACCACAGACAATCCTCATGCCTGTGTAGTTGCATTTACTCACTCAGGTGGTTAATTCTGAGCTTTCAGTTGCAAAGTAATCAACTTTACTTCCCAGAGGCCTGATCACACCAAGTTCTGCAGCCGCTTTCCCAAGCAACTACCCTGGTGACATCCCTGAGCATATCCATGTCCCCAATGGTAGCTTCAGGACCTAAATAAAGCCTCCAGGGAAACACATATTATGATCCCTTACTAGTCTGTTAAGTAAGGGCCCACTTACAGGCCTCCTGCAAGTGGCCAAGAAATCCTTTTGAGATACCTCAGCTTATCTCTATTTAGTAGCCTATGTTACCTACCAGACTTTATCACCCTCCAGCCATAGTAGTCACCAGTTACCTACTAGTCTGAGAACTATCTTTCTCCAGTAGCCCCATGTTACATACTGGGTTGGGATCTCCTCATCTCCTAATAGCCTATGTTACCTACTAGGTTAGAACCCCATCCAGCCCTGGTAGCCATCAGTTCCCTACCATGCTGCAGCATTCTTCAATACTTCAGTAGTCATCAGTTACCTAATAGCCTATAACATCTTTTAACACTCTAGTAGTCATCAGTTACCTTCCAGGTTGGCCTTACCTTCCCTAGTAGCCCAAAGTTACCTACTAGGCCTTTACCTGTCCCAAAATCACTACACATTGCCAACTTTAAGCATAGAGTCTTTATTGCAGCCAAATCAGTCTTTGCCTGCAAAACAGCTTCTATGTGGACCATCACACTTGGCTTCAACCCATTTAGTCACCTGGTCTACAGCCACTATGATGTACTTGTTTTTTCCTTTAGTAACTGGAAAGAATCCCACCACATCAATAGCAACAGTGTAGAAAGCAAATACTGGACAAATCAGTTTGTGCTGGAACCGTGCAACCTTTGGACATTCCACATTTCAGCTATGAAAGGAAGCCAGGGTTTTAACAACGTCAGAATAAATTTCTTCTCAATAACAATGCTGCTGTAGTTGGGCTAATATATTGTGTATGCCTCCATATCCTGTGGCTTTATGAGAGGCAGCTACTGAATCCATTTGTAGTGAAGAAAGTACATATGACAACTAATTGTTATTACAGAGTTTAAAGAGTTGACCATCTTTAATCTTTGTATCCATAGAAAGCTTCTTAATGATACTTTGTATTTTAGTGGGCTCTTCCCCCCACAAAGATTTGTCAACAAGTAATAAGTCATAGAGTGCGTCTGCAACTGATGAGACTAAAGCAACTATAGGGAGTCTGGACAGGAAATCCGCTTTTTGATGTACCGCACCTGCACAATAAAAAATCTTGTAGTCAAAGACTTATAGCTTAATGACCCAGAGAGCAAGCCTTCTTTCTGGATCCTTCAACTTTTTTAGCCACTAGAAGAAAGCATGGTTGGTAACAACTGTAAAGTTTACACCATGTAAGTATACTCTAAACTGTTGGTGTTGTCAGGGAGCCAACCTTGGGCGGCTGGCCTGTTGTTTTTGGGGGCCATTTGGGCCAGGTTTTTTGCAGGTAAAGCCCACCAAAAAATTGGGGCTAACTTAATAAGGTAGGACATTAACTTTCTCACCCAGGACCACAGGCCAGCAGCCGGGATTATAGTGTCAATCAACCCATTAAGAATGATGTACACAATCCCAAATAGATTATTGTTATGTTCCAGGGGGAGGTCAGGTGCGGATGCAGGCATTGGTTTGGGGGTCACTGGCGGCTCCATGTCCAACCGGTATGTGGGCAGGAATTTATATTTGTCTCAGAACAACTTGGGTTCATATACATGCCAAGGACCTTGTCTATTATATCTGGCCCCTGATATTACATGGGCCAGGGTGTCTTGTTCCAGGATCTTCTCAAGGGTTACTCTTTGTATTCAGGCTTCAGTGGGTACTCTGTAAAGTGGATGGGTCTAAATGGGGCACCTGAAGGACAGTAAACTGTGGGCAGAGAGGCAGGAGATCTTGTGCTGAGCTGATAAATTGAAAAGATGAAAAGGTCAATAATTGGGAAACTAATATCTCATAAGCTTTATTATTAAAATGGCAATAAAGTCTTAGTGCAGGGTAATGGGTCTATATAGTGCCCTGCTGCCAAACTTTACATTTTTTATGTGGGGTTCATCATAGGATCAGAAAATATGAGGTTGGGTGGCCAGAACGCCTGGGTTCAGGAGCAACAAAATGGCACTGCTGCTGGGTGTTTGCTTATTAGTTAAAACCTTTGGAAAGGTTTCCCAATTATTCTGTTCTTGAGATATGGTCATGAAAGCGGTCTTCAGGTCCGTGTTTTCCTCAGGTGATAAATCTTAATTAGTCACTAGTGTAGACTTTAACCTCATGAAGCTAATGGTAGGAATTTCTTTGCCTTCATTAGGAAATTTGTCTGATCTTCCATTGTGCACTGTAGCTTCTAAGGTTTGGCTAGTATTATAATATAGGGAATTGTGCTTGGCTTCAGATTGAGGGGGCTCAATCCCAGTAAAATAGTGTGCAGGCAGCCCTTTTATTCTTAGGGCTAGAGGCCTGTAGAGAATCAGGGCTGGGTTTGAATCCCACCCTTGGGCCTGGGTTTTGAGGGGAGGAAAATTGTCAATCCTGACAGGTATTGTGACTGTACAACAGTCACTTTTAGTATTTAGCCAAATAAATACTCAGAGATATATAAAGATGTTATGTTTTTGTTATTTATTTAATGTAGATAGGTTTGACTGGAATTCTTCATCTAAAGATTCCTGGAAACTTGGTATCTATATTCAATAAAAGAATATAATATTGGTTGTTAGTTAGGCTGTACTAACTGGCAAAATTAAGGCAAGATTGGCTGAATCAATCTCGGGGACTAGGTGTCTTGAAAATAGTTTACTTAACCCCAAAGGTTGATTAAAATACCCTTGTGGATATAATTAATTAGTATTTAAGTATATTAATTGACTTAACTGTGTCAAGAAGCTTGATTAAGGTTAACTAAAAGTAAACCCCTGAATTGCGGTTTAACAGCTCTGTTTTGAAAAATTTATTAGATTAAAAGCGCCGCTGCGCCACCTAATTTATTTGTAAAGTGCCAAGGCGCCGCCCAGCAAATGCTTCAAGAACTGGGGCGCTGGGGCGCCGCCTGGTAAAGTTCTTGGGCGCTGCGGTGGTGCCTGGCTTGAGTCTCAAAGCATTTTAACAGGTTATCAAGGCAAAAACCAGTTAATGCAAAAAACGGCTAAATGTAGACAATTGTGTCTAGGAATTCAGGTTTGATCAGCTGGTTCCCAGTTGGAACATTGATAGCTGAGTTTGGGATGTGTAATCCACAGGGTTTTGGTGCCAGGAGCTGTTCAAGCTCCATGCCAAATTGGTACATTGAGATGAAGGGTGTCAGGTGACTCCTGCTCATTGTAGATACATTCTCATAGGTTGAGAAAGGCGGAGATCTTTTAGGTAAGGATCTGGATTGAATGACATTGATATGTCATAACTCACGTGATAGGAATCAAGGGTTGATTCCTGAACTGGAGGGGTTTACAGCTGAACATGCCATGAATGGTATACAAGCAAAAACAGCAACATTTTAATAAAATATACATATTGTCAATTTTGACGCTTTCCCCCTCATCTATTTTTCAATTGACATGTCTTCTTTATTATCCTTTGAAAGAGCCAAATCTGGAGTCCTCTGTGTAGAAACTTCTGTCACTAGGAAGGAAGTTCCTGAAGTCTCTCTTGAAGAGGCTTGGGAGAGTCTGGAGGTTACAAAGACTGTGCCCAAGGAGTCATTAGTGTAGTTCAAAGCAGCTTTTGAAGAATTGTATACGGACTATTTTGCCAAGGAAGGAACCCCTGCTCAAGGAAATTAAATTTATGCTTGAGATTTTTTGAGCTTGCTGATAGGATTTGATGAAATTCTACAACAGGTGAAATATAAGGCAAACCAAGAACTTGAAGCTTTCAATACAAGGGAGGAAAAAGGCGTTGAGATTATGGCCAGATGGCGTGACAACAACAAAGTGTTGTCACAGAAAATTGCCTCCTTGGAGGTAAAGCTTGCCAAAGCTTTATTCCGTGAAGGTTCTGGTAGCAAGAGTCAGCCAAGAAACAACAACAGTAAGTTTGATTAGTTGGACCTGGATCCCTCACATGTATGAATAAATTACAGCTAGGCATTTTCTTTCAGTAACTGTATAGTTTTGTTCATGACAGTTGAGGGTTCTAGAGGAGTAGCTGATGGGGTGTTCCAGTTCATTTTTATCTAATTGAGATAGAACATTGCCAATAGCAGTGAGGCTAGAGTTAGTGTGTACCACAAAAGGCTTTTCAAAGTTTGGGTAAGCCAGTACAGGGGCACACATCAGAGTCTGTTTCAAGTCATCTAAAGCCTTTTGGCAGGAGGAGCCCAAAATAAGTCTACTAGCACAGAGGAGATTAGACAGAGTATCACCAAGTGTAGCAATGTTAGGAATAAACCTGCAATAATATCCAATCATACCCAGGAAGACTTGGATGTCACGTTTTTTGGCTGGTACCTGCATCTTGGAAATTGCTTCCAATTTAGCAGGTACGGGACATGGGCAATCCTTGCTTATTACAAACCCTAGAAATTCCAAGTGTTCCTTGAAGAAACTACATTTCCATGGCTTCAGCTATAGATTGGCTTAAGTAACCGTTTGAAGACCTTTTTTAGGTGTTGTAAATGCTCAGTGAAGGTTTTTGAGAATATATTGATGTATTTCAAGTATATAAGCACCAATGTGAGCTTTAAGTCACCCATAACTGTATCCATAGCTCTCTGTAAAGTGGCAGGGGCATTTGTTAGTCACTGGGGCATCCGTGTGGGCTGAAAAAGTTCTTTCTCAGTAATGATGGCACATTTTTCCTGATCCTCAGGTGGAAAATCAATCTGCCAGTAACCACTGATTAGGTCCATGGCACTGAAGAACTTAGCTCCTCCCAATTGGTCCAAAGTATCATCAATACGTGGAAGGGGGTAGGAGTCCTTCTTAGTGATGGAGTTCAGACTTCTATAGTCAATGTTCACTCTATTAGAGCCATCCTTCTTTTTGAAAATAAGGAGGAGAGAAGACCAAGGGCTTTTTCTGGGTACAAACAACCCAGAGCTCAGTAACTTCTGAAGCTCTTTGTTAGCAATAGCTTGGTTTTCTTGGCTATGGCAAATAGGACAAGACCAGATTGGAGGTTGTCCTTGGGTGTCAATGGTATGCTCTACTCCAATGGCTTTCCCAATGTCCAAGTCATCTTTAGCAAAGACTTCCTTGTACTTGTCAAAGAGAGTCTGGTCCTTTTCTGGATCAGTGAGACCAACCAGAGAGTCACAAGGGATTAAGGGCAAGATCAAGGGCTAGTTCACAGGAAGTCCTAGCTTGTCAAGTCCAGCAAGGGGTGAAGCATGGAGCAAGTTGGCATGTTCTTCTAGTCTGATGTATCCCAAAAGATGATTTTTCTGCACAGTCAAGGGAACAGGACCAAGGTTGGTCAGAAGGACCTGGAGCTCTTCCAGTCCAGGCATGACTAGTCCAGGACAGATCCATGGTTCCAGGTAAGAGGCACCATGATGGCCAAAGACTTCACCATGTAACCCAGAAGGGATCTCTAAGTACAGACCAGTATGATGAATCACTTGAGACCCAGAAGGAATGGTCAACATGGAAAAAGCATACAATGGGATTCCTTTATACTCCTTGGTTGACAGGGGAAGCATCTTGAGCTTCCTGTGGCATAAGGTATAGGCCACAGAAATATCACCATCAGCATACTCCATGTTGATGAAGTGAAGCTTTCTTTTGGGGAGGTTAACTACCTTAGCACCATTGTAGTACACAGGGATAGTCTGAACTAGGATTTTGAAGGTATTATCACCATGATTGGTAATAGTCCCATACCTTGTCATGAACCCTGTGTCAATAAGGATATCATAACTGTGGTTGTCCAGAACTATGGCAGGGGCGGTTACCATCAACTTCTCAAACCGCAGGGGCAATGACAAGTAAGCACCCATGGATTTAGTGTTAAGTGGACCTGCCATTCCAAATACCTCTTGGTAGTCCAAGTCTGGAGCCAACTTCAATTTCTTGACTAGCTGGAGGAGATGATGTTTCCTGGTGCACCTGAGTCAATAATGGCTTGGACCTTAACCTTGTGGACCATCATGTCAATGTAGGTGCAGTCCATTCTATTAGTTCCATTGCTTAGAGATGTTACTTGATAGACATCCATATCCTTGTATTTACTATGGAATTCCTCCAAAGCTGTAAAAAAGGTAGGACTGAATCCCTTCAAGGCATTCAGAGAAGAAGAGACCTTAACAGACTTGATGGTTTGTGCCATTTTCTTGGCACTATCACTCTCATGAGTTACTTCAGTAGTAGGGAGGGTTAGCTGCTCAGCGTAAGAAAGTGCAACTGTTTCTCTGGCTTCAGGGGTGATCAAGGGCTCCTTCCTTATTTTACTGCCTCTGGTGAGGGTGTTGATAGCAAGAATTCTATGCAGATGGTCTTCTTCTTTCTCCTGGAAGTCAGGATAGCAGAGCAAGGGGCTAGCATCAGGGTCAGTGAAGCCTAGGCTAGGGCTTGCTGGTGTGAGGACTTTGGGGTCTGTGGCTTCCAAATTCAGGGCTGTGTTAGGTGGGGGACACAGCCAGGAGCACCTGGGTCTTCAGGTGAGAGGTGAGAGGGGATGTACATGTACATGGGCAACCAGGGATTTCTCTTCATCCTGGCTGCTTAGCAGTTTTTTGGCTCCTCATCTTGAGAGGCCTCTTTATCCTCTTGATCTCCTTCTGAGTCATACTCCTCTTCTCCTATCTGGTGTACCTTGGGTGCTGGTTTCTTGCATTCTCTAGACATGTGTCCTAGCTTCCCACACTTAAAGCAGGTGTGGTTGCTATTGGTACCAGCTGTTCCTTGAGTGGTAGAGCTTTCATCAGTTTTAGGCTTGTCAGATAAGGAAGGTTTGTTTCTATTCTCCTGGAATGCTCTTGGTCTAGAGATTATGGGAACTTCAAAGTCATCCTTGAATGTGAGCAGGTGGAAAATCAGGCCAGAGACATTGTGGGCTCCATAGATTCCAGACTTCAGGGCAAGAGAGAGGTTCTTGTTAGGCTGTACTGCATTGAGCAGAGCAGACTTAACATCAATGAAGGAAGCAGCCTTCAGGGAGATCAAAGTCTGGGCTTCTAGGTAAAATCTATCAGCAAACTCCTGCATGGTTTCTCCTTTTCTTATGCCTCCTTCCACAAAGTCCATTTTCCGGTTGTTGAGGACCTCTTTGCTGCCAAACTCATCCATTAAAGCCTTGGAGACGTTGGTGAAGGTCCACCCACACTATGGGAGTCTAGGCATGATGATTGTCTGGGTCTCAGAATCTAGGCAGTTAAAGATGGCAAAGTTCTTCATTGCCTCATCAGCCCCATACATTATGTTCTCATACAATCTCAAAAACATGGTGACATTACTCTTCCTATCAAATTTTGGCAAGTTGACAGGTTTAAAGTTAGGGATCACGTTGCTTGTGTTGAGAGATTGTCTTACATGAGAGTGATTGCCTCTGAAAGCCTGGTATCTGGACTCTGAAGCAGCTTGGTGTTCATGTAGTATTATTTGTTCAGTAGTGACTAGGGGTTTTTCACTACTTTCTAGCACAGCTTCAGTTATCATAATGTTCCGAGGAACACTTATTTGAGCTGCATTGCCCTCATCATAGCTGTGATAAAAATCTTCTAGAGAAATGAGCCTGACTTCTCAGGTAAAGTCTGCTCAGGAATATGAGCTCTTAAAAGTGTACTGTTCTTTTCTTAAGAGGGAAAACAGAGAGACAAGCAGTTAGCCAGTCAATATGATCCTGGAGAGTATATAGAGTGTATCTAGTGTCCTTGAGCTCTTCTCTGATCTCCTGGTTCTCTTTTACCATCCCATCTACTTCATCCTCTAAGCATTGAATTTGTTGATAAGTGGTCTCTGAGAGGGTTCTGTTGACTTGTTCTAACGCAGAATGCCTCTGTTTGTTGTAGTTGGACTCAGAGTGAGTGGCTTTAATGTCCTTAAGTCCTTATGAAAGCTGTGTTTGGAAGATAAGTGGTCTCCATAGAGAAAAGTTTAATATTGTTGGAGTTCCTGGACGTCCTTTTCCACAGAGCGGAAGTGACCAAAGAGTTCCATCACCTCTTTATGGAGCATGTTGTTGTCATTTACAGTGGTCTCATCTGTTGTAGTACTGGTGGTTATTGTTTCCAGTTTCTGTACAATGGCCTGGAAGAGATCTCTGGAACTTTTGACGTGTCCAGTTACTACAGAGATCCAATGTGGATCCAACCCATAATTTCTAAGGATTTTTTGAACCACCTGGGGGGATGTAATTGTGGAAGGATTGCTCTATAGTTTCCATGAATTGAGTTGAAGACATCTGGTTTCTGACTAGCTCAGCAATCTGTTGGTTAACAAAGCCAAAGTTTGAACTGAGATCAGATTACAGGGTCTGTAAGAAGTTCTTTTAGGCTGCAATCAACTGTCCTTGATACAGGAGAACATTCTCTTGACGTGCAAGATGGACTTGACTATGACAGATAGCAGGGTGTACAAAGTAATATAGGTACTCCTTCATCTGGTCAATGGTCTTCATGTCCTTTTTGAGCTGGTTGGGAGTGATATGACTCAAATTTTGGAATCTCTCTGATGAAGGGGTCCATACACTGGCAGGATTGCCAGGCAAGCCAAGTTCTCCCCATCTTGTACTGCTCCTTCATCCATTCCTTGGATAGTAGAGTCCAAAGTTTGGGAGGAGGGTACTATATTGGCATTCACAGGGTTAGGGATTACCACATTCAGATTCAAGGTTTGGTAGCATTGAAAGGTAGGAGGTCTCTGTACATCTCCCATAAACTGGCTCAGTACAGGCAGTTCCTGGGGGTTTTGAGGAGAACCATCCTGGTTGGTGGTCTCCAGGAAAGACAATTCTGGTGTCTGCTGGAGTATGCTTTGCAGGTATGCCAAAGCAGAAGCAGAGAGTGGACCATTCACTCCCTGGGATAAAACAGGGCCACAGCAGGGGTGTCCTGAAGGTTTGGTGTGTTTGGATAAATACATTCTAGGAGTGAATACCAATGTTGTAAATTGGGCCTGGTTGATGTCTTGTAGTTTAACGTCTGTAGTGTTGCTTGTGGTAGAGTACAGTAACAGGCCTAAACACAAATTAATACAGGTCTAATGACTCTGTAGTCTTTACCTTTTAATACTAGGTAACAACTAAGTTGAGTACTGTAAATTCAGAACCTGAACGTAAAAATGCGGGATTGTCAAATCCTTGGTCCTAATTTTGAATCACTTTTGCGGGATGGCCTTTTTTTAAAATTGATATTTTTGAGTATTTATTTGAATATTTGAAAATGCAGGAACTCATAGACACTTTTCAAAGTTCAAGTTGAACTGCATATTTTCAATGGACAAAATGAATTAACTGGAATCATTTTTGAAGCGTTCAAATCCATCATCCATTTTCATTAAGTTTACTGTTTTTTGGAATAGCAGGATTGTCAAATCCAAGAACCAAATTTCAAATCACTTTTGAATGCAACTAGTAAACTCAGATATTAATTTCAGGAACTGGAATCCAAATTGAATGTGCAGTAAGAAACTAGGACAAATCAACCAAAATCAAGAAGCTCCACT
>QTSX02006095.1:0-26728 GCA_014839935.2 Entomophthora muscae | reverse complement strand
CATGAAAATCACACTCAGTAGCCCCATCATACCAATCCCCAAGTACAATATTATACTTGGCCTGGATTGGATGAGAAAGACTAAACCTCATATTGACTGGGATAGCGCTACCCTCACTGTGGGGTTCCTGTCCACCAGTTCCCAATTGTGTCCTGGATTGTAGCCAGGGACCGGCTGGAAGGGGTTGTCATTCTCTAGTAAGGGAAAATGTATCTCAGAAATATGTATAGGGGTCAAAATGGGCTTTTATTCACTCTCAGAAGGATGATTCCCTTAGAAACCTTCTGGTATATGGCCCAGGGAGTCAAGGAAACAATATGGATTGGCCAATACTTAGAGTCCTCCAACAATATCTTGGACTCCTTGTACTTGGTCTTTGACGCCTGCTCCTTAAACTTGGACTCTGGCGCTTTGGTCTTGAGCTTCTGTGGTCTTTTCCAGCTCAGGCTTCCTTTTCTTGGTTTTTTTGGCTCCTTCTGTAGTTTGTGTGGCCTTTGTAATCCACTTTTTCTCAGTCCCTCAAGAGCCTCAGATTGCTCCTCCTTTTATAGCTCCCTGTTTCAGACCAAAAACCTCTCTTAGAACTCTGGTTTTCAAGAGCTTAAACTATCCTGTTTCTTTCCTTCTACAATATATTAAAATTAAAAGCTTACTTCAGCCAATGAAAGCCCTGAATTTTCTGCTTCTGCTGCTGATTTTTTAGGCTCTAACTCTTAAGTTAAAGCCCTCAAAACACTGATCAAACAGACTTTGGCTTGCAGCTAATCATACGCCTTGATTCAATGGTTTTGCCAAAAAGGTTTCCCCAGATGGCCTGTTCTTGACCCTGGTTCAAACCCAAGGCTGTCTTTCTCCAGGTAAACAACTGCTCTGCGTTTCAAACGGTTTCACGGTGATTCCTGTCACGTTTTCCCAGAAAATCTCAAGCGCTTCCACATATGTTTTACTTAGGCAAATTTCAGCCCCTCAATTTTACAATGTTTATCTGTGTTTCTCCAGGTTTTCCTCAACTTTTTGCAACTTTGAACCTGCTTGCTGATCATCCTCTTGCCTCTCCTAGTTGTTCTTGGCAAAAATTGCTCTTTTGCCCTCACAGTTTCTCCGTCCTATTTCCGGCCTCTTTCTGGCTCCCTTCTTACCCAATCCTCCTTTTTAAATTAATTTACAGTTTTAACAAACTGTAGATCATTTTTCCTCATCTTTCTTTTTATTTTTTATGATATTTAATCCTTTTTTAATTATAAACAGGCAGCAATTAATTATTATTTAACTGCTTCTTTTTATATATTTTCCTCTCAAAAGACACTAAAATCAGCTCTTCCAGCCTCTGCATCCAGTCTGGCTAGTTCATCCTCTAAGCTCCTCAGTTCTTCAACACAAACTTCTGGTCCTTTTGCCATCCTGATTTATGATCAGCTAGTCCTGCATCATAATCTTCTTGTCCCTCAACTCATCCTCAACCAGTTCCTTAACAAATCCTAACTAGGAACCTCCTTTGCTCCTTCTACACACTGAACCATATTGGTTCCCACAATTCAATATGAATTAACAGTCTGTCAACTAGCCTTCACTATGATCAAACAGTCACTTTTGCTAGTCTTCTCTGTTAACTCTGTGAACCACATTGGTTCTTTATCTCAGTGCCCATTACCAGAACTTGTAGACCCAGGCATGAGTCTACATTGAACTGGCATTTGACTGGGCCCTTGCAAGTGGCACTCCACTTAGACCATCCAACCATATATGTCAGGGATCCAACCAATGGGGGTTCCTGAGAGCTTGCGGGCTGACGGCCCACAGGCCCAGCAGGGAAAGCCCACCACAAGATTGGGGCTAATTTTACAATATAAGATAATAATTTCCCAAGGACTGCCCAAGGTCTGCTTACAGGCACCATAGAATCAATCATTCCAGTGAGGGTGATATACATCACCCCAAATATCTGGGTGGAAGTGGATTCATTAGTGGCAACGGATTCTTGTGGGTGGGTGGGCCGCAGGGTGAGGGTTGGTGTCATTGGAGCCAAATATGCGGGCAGGAAATTATACTTGTTGTGGAATAGCAGAGGGGGCCAGATAATTTTGGTGCCTTCTCTGTAAAGGACTTCTGTCTCTCTAGTTCTAGCTTCAGGGTTGTGGATTAGGATTTCCTCTAGAGTAAACTCCAAATACGCCGGGTTGGGTGAGTACTCAGTGAAATGTACTGGGCCAAAGGGAGCTCCTGGTGGACAGTAAAGGTTGGGTGGTTGGTCTGCGGTTTCTTGGGGTAGGTGAGCGTGGGGTGCAGAATTGCAAGATGTAGGCTGTAAATGAAGTAGAACTAAAATCAAATATGGAATAACCTCGTTGAACCAAAGGTTCATGTCACTTTATTGCAAGAATGGCAATGGGCATCTTCCTGGCGGTCTAGGGTATAAGTATGCCCATCTGTCATGGTAAAACTTTCACAAATTCCCTTGGCCCAGGTTTCCCTATTTACCAGGTCTTCCCAGTCCTCAGTGGCATTCATTGTGGGGGTTATTCCATTGGCTGGCTCAAACTGAGAATTCTCAAATTCCCTAGTCAGGTTGTGGGATTGGTCATCTCTGGGTGGCCCGCGTTCTATGGGAAGTGTGGTGATCCACATGTGTGTTGTTTTGCAGGCGAGGGTTCATTTGGCTTCAAATAAAGACAATATGCTGAAGAGTGGCACTATGTGGTTGGCTGGTGACGCTGTAAGCTAGTAGGTAACATAGGGCTACTAGGGGTAAGTAGGGTGAGCCTAGTAGGTAACATGGGACTACTAGGGTAAGTAAGGCCTGGCTGGTAGGTAAGATAGGACTACCAGAGGAAGATGTTGCCTCCACCCAGCAGATGGAATTGGCTGCTGTGGGCTATAGTGCTTCACCTCGCAGGAAACTGTGGCTGCAGAAGGGTGAAGACAGAAATAGCAAGCAGTGAATTTTGTCTGTCTGGGGGGAGTAGGTTTTGGACCCCTGGCGGGTAACGCGGGCTGCCAGGGAGGGGAAGAGCTTTGAGGGCTCTACATACCCTAATATGCTTTCAGGAGGTCTGTGAGCAAGCACCCTACCTAGAAGACTGGTAGGGTGTCCTTATTTATGCCCCTATGGAAGCTTTGAAGGAACCCAAAGTGAGCATTGAAAGGCATAGATTTGCTCAGAGGTGTCACCAAGGTGGTTTGCTTGGGGAAGCAAGCTGCAGAACTTGGTGTGATCAGGCCTCTGGGAAGTGGAGCTGATTACTCTGCAACTGAAAGCCCAGACTTAATCACCTGGGTGAGTAAAGACAACTCATAGACATTGATCTATGGTTGAATGGCCTAAGTGGATTGCCACTTGCAAGGGCCCAGTCAAACGCCAGTTCAATGTAGACTCATCCCTGGGTCTACAAGTTCTGGTAATGGGGACTGAGATAAAGAACCAAGGTGGTTCACAGAATTAACAGAGAAGACTAGCAAAAGGGACTGTTTGATCACAGTGAAGGCTAGTTGACGGACTGTTAATTCATATTGAATTGTGGGAACCAATATGGTTCAGTGTGTAGAAGGAGCAAAGGAGGTTCCTAGTGAGGATTTGTTTAGGAACTGGTTGAGGATGAGTTGAGGGACAAGAAGATTATGATGCAGGACTAGCTGATCATAAAGCAGTATGGCCAAAGGACCAGAAGTTTATGTTGAAGAACTGAGGAGCTTAGAGGATGAACTAGCCAGACTGGATGCAGAGGCTGGAAGAACTGATTTTAGTGTCTTTTGAGAGGAAAATATATAAAAAGAAGCAGTTAAATAATAATTAATTGCTGCCTGTTTATAATTAAAAAAGGATTAAATATCATATAAATAAAAAGAAAGAGGAGGAAAAATGATCTACAGTTTGTTAAAACTGTAAATTAATTTAAAAAGGAGAATTGGGTAAGAAGGGAGCCAGAAAGAGGCCGGAAATAGGACGGAGAAACTGTGAGGGCAAAAGAGTAAATTTTGCCAAGAACAACTAGGAGAGGCAAAAGGATGAGCAGCAAACGGGTTCAAAGTTGCAAAACGTTAAGAGAAACACAGAGAAACGTTGTAAAATCAAAGGGTCAAAATTTGCCTAAGTAAAACATATGTGGAAGCGCTTGAGATTTGCTGGGGAAACGTGACGGGAATTACGGTGAAACTGTTTGAAACGCAGAGAAGTTGTTTATCTGGAGCAAGACAGCCTCGGGTTTGAACCAGGGTCAAGAACAGACCATCTGGGGAAACCTTTTTGGCAAAACCGTTGAATCAAGGTGTGTGATTGACTTCAAACTGAAGTCTATTTGATCAGTGTTTTTAGGACTTTAACTTAAGAGTTAGAGCCTAAAAAATGAGGAGCAGAAGCAGAAAATTCAGGGCTTTCATTGGCTGAAGTAAGTTTATAGGTTTAAAATATTGTAGGAGAAGAAAAACTGGATAGTTTAAGCTTTGAAAAACCAGAGTTCTAAGAGAATTTTTTGGTCTGAAACACGGGGCTATAAAAGGAAGAGCTATCTGAGACTCTTCAGGGACTGGATCAAGTGGATTACAAAGGCCACAAAAGCTACAGAAGGAGCCAAAGACCAAGAGTAGGAAGCCAGAGCTGAAACAGATTGCAGGAGCCCAAGATTAGAACACAGGAGCCCAAGACCAAAGTGCAGGAGCCAAAGACCAAGTACAAGGAGTCCAAGAGATTATTAAAGGACTCCAAGTATTGGCACAAACCCTCATTATTCCCTATCCCAAGGCCATATATCAGAAGGTTTCTAAGGGGATCTTTCTTCTGGCTGTGAATAAAGCGCCTATTATAACCCCTACTCAAATTTCCTATGTTAAGAAAGGATATAAGTTCTATGAGTCAATTACCCCACATTTTCTATCCTAGCCCAGGGGACAAGGAATCCTATTGCCTAGGGTGCAGGAAGTTTGCCTCTAGTAAGTCTGCCCAGGAGGAGTGGGAAAAGGTGACTAGGCATCTTGAAATGACAAATAGAGGAAGGGAGTTTATTGGGGGAGAGTTTGCTAGACTATTACAGGATTGATATTGGCCTACAGAAGGGCTGGCGCCTGCTGAAGTACAAGTGTATGGTGGAGACGCTTGCCTAGTGATTGGGAAGGCACTGGAAAAGTTTGTCCTTATGCAGGCCAAGTATAAGCTCCTAACCAACCATTCACCACTGTTGGAGAATGACAACTCCTCCAGGCTGGTCCCTGGCTATGACCCAGGGCACACTTTGGGGACTGGTGACCAGGAACCCCACAGGAAGGTTCTCTGTTTCCCCTTCTGCGTGAGCCTGAGTTATTTTGGGATCTATGGCTGGACCCGCCTGCTGATTGGTCAAGTTAACAGGAACCTTTAGCGTGGGAAGTGTCAATGTAGGTGAGTTTGATTCATCAAGCTTCAAAGGATTTTTGAAGTCAAATCCTGCTCTGGTTTGAGCCCAAAAAACTGCAGGTGGCTGGGCAGCTGGCCCTGGGGACTGGCGGCCCGTGGGGTGTTAGGGTTCAAATCCCGTAGTTGAGGCTTTTCAATAAGCATAGTCAATAGGAGTTTGTCACTTGTGACAATAGATCAATATCTATATGTTGTCTTTACTCACCCAGGTGATTAAGTCTGGGCTTTCAGTCACAGAGTAATCAGCTCTACTTCCCAGAGGCCTGATCACTCCAAGTTCTGCAGCTGCTTCCCCAAGCAAACTGCCTTGGTGACACCTCTGAGCAAATCTATGCCCTACAATGCTCACTTTGGGTCCCCCCAAAGCTCCCACAGGGGCATAAACAAGGACACCCTACCAGTCTGCTAGGTAGGATGCTTGCTCATAGGCCTCCTGTAAGCGTATCAGGGTACGTAGAGCCCTCAGAGCTCTTCCCCTCCCTGGCAGCCTGTGTTATCCGCCAGGGGTCCAAAACCTACTCCCCCCAGACAGACAAAGTTCCATGCTTGCTATTTCAGTCTCCACCCTTCTGCAGCCACCGTTCCCTGCTAGGTGAAAAACTATAATCCAAAGCAGCCAATATCTTCTGCTGGGTGGAGGCAACATCTGCCTCTGGTAGTCCTTTGTTACCTACCAGCCAGGCCTTACTTACCCTAGTAGTCCTATGTTACCTACTAGGCCTCTATCTGCAACAAACAACCAAACTTTTGCTTGGCCAACATTAGCCCCACCTGCAAACCACCAAACATGTGGACTGTCACACTCCCCATACAACAAGGTGAGGTGCACCACCATGTATACCCAACACATCTTGACACTCTCATGAGGGACCATGTATTTGTTAAAATCATAGAAGCAGAAGAAGAAACTGAACCCAGCAAAATCATCTGGAGCACCTGTACGTATGAGGTTATCCACTTCAAAAACACAGAAACTTGACACAAACAGACCCCAATTAGAAACCAGATAGTCAGTGAATTCCCCTCCGTATTCCAAGAGACACTATCCAGGTCACCCCCTGATTGGGGTATACAACACAAAATTGACCTCAATGGAAGTGTACCTAAGGCACGCCCTATCTACTACCTCACACCACAAGAACACGCCACTCTAAAAGCTTATCTTGATGAAGCCCTCAAGAAAGGACTCATAAAATCATCAAAGTTGCCTTTTGATGCCGCTGTCTTCTTTGTGGCAAAGAAATACAGACAACTCCGCCTAGTCACAGACTACAGAGCGCTCAACGAGGTCACAATTAAGAACATGTGTTCCCTGCCCCTAATTGACAACCTTTTTGACACCCTAGGGGGGTCCCAAAACTTTACAAAGATTGATCTGACAGCAGGCTATCACCAAATTTTAGTAAAGCCTGAAGATATTCCAAAGACCGCCTTCAGAACTAAATATGGATCCTTTGAATGTGTTTTTCTCAATTTTGGGATGACAAATGCTCCCAGCACTTTTGTGACCTTCATGAACAAGGTCTTCAAAGAACACATTGGAAAACAAGCAATTATCTACCTGGACAACATCATCATTTACAATCCCAACCTGGAACAACACAGGAAAGACGTCTGCTTGGACCTCTGCACCCTTAAAGAGAACCAATTGATTGCCAAACCGTCAAAGTGTGAACTCTTCTTGGTGGAGCTTCCATTCCTTGGTCATATTATCAGTAAGGATTGAATCAAATCAGATCCAGACAAGATACACACCATAACTGAAAGGCCAGCTCCAAGAAATAAGAGTGAACTCTGCACCTTCCTTGGAATGGTAGCCTATGTAAGAAGATTCATTCCTGACTGAGATGCCCTAACAGCCCCCCTGTCTGCCATTACGGGAAAAACAACCAAGTTTGTCTGGACGCCGCTACAAGACCAGCACTTCTGTCAACTAAAAGAATATATGGTTACTGCCCCTATCCTCCAGTATCTGAATTGCAAGGGAATCTATGAATTAGAAACCAACACATCTGACTACGCCATAGGATGGGTACTCTGTATCTAAATGGTAGAAAAGGACTTCATCCCCATGGTGTAAAAGTCAAGGAAGCTATCCAACAGCAAACAAAGATATCCCATACACAATAAAGAGTTGGTGGCCATCATACATTGCCTCATGAAATGGTGATGCTATCTGGAAGGGGCCCAAACGTTTAAAGTACTCACTGACCACAAGTTGTTGATATTCTTCAAAACACAACAATACTTGTCAAGAAGGCAAGCCAAGTGGATGAGCCTCATATAGAGGTACTCAATGCAAATTGAATACAAGCCAGGCAAGGAAATGCTTACTGCAGATGCCCTGTCAAGGCTATACATCAAGCATTTCCTTTGTGCTGATGCCAACCCTGACTGGCCCATGTTAATCATGGGAAATCTCCAGGAAGGGTTCCCACCTGGCACACCAATGGACATCCAAGACAAGGTCTTAAAAACAAACACTTGTTCAAAGACGTATATGACACTCTGCACCAAATACTTCCAAATGGTGACACTGTACCCTACGTCCCGTCAACACAAAAGATTGACACAGTCCTCCAATATCACAGAGACCTGGGACACACCCACAGCAGAAACTTGCACAAATATCTCAAGACACTCTACTGGTGGCCCAACATGCTAGATGATATCAGAGAGATACTGGAACAATGTGAAGTCTGTGAGAAGTACGCCCAACCCAAGGCACCACCCAAGTCAGTAGTACCTGTATCCATCACACAACCCTTCAAGGTATGGCCATTGGATATTGTCAGACCAATGCCTGGTGAAAACAAGGGCAAGAAGTACATCATAACAGCTATCAACTATGCAACCAGGTGGCCTGTAGCACAAGCCACAAAAAACACAAAGGCAGTGATGTGAGGCAATTTATTTGGAAAGAAATCATAGCCAAGTTTGGGAAACCTGACCTTCTGATCACAGATGGAGCCACTGAACTTAAGGCCATTGACACCAACACCTACCTTGCCAAAAACGGAATAAAACACATCACAGCCAGCCTGTATCACCCTCAAGCAAATGAACGAGTAGAACAACTAAATGGCTCACTTGTAGAAGCCCTCAGTAAGTTATCTGCTAACAATCCAAAGGCCTGGGCTGACATGCTGCCAACAGCACTCATGGTCTATAGAACATGAGTCAAACGTAACACAGGCAAAAGCCCTTATGAACTCATCTATGGACAAAAGCCCGCTCTTGTTAGTACAACCCCAGGACCACAATTACCTCTGCCAAAAAAGGTGCCAGATGACAGTAATTCCAATGTGCAGCGTGCTAGGAAAGACCAGGAAGACATGGAAAGTAAAAGAATTGAGCAAGAGACAATCCCACAGCAACAAGAAAGATTCCTAGTCAGGGAGAAAGTCTGGGTTGTCAACCACAATCAACATAAGTTGGATCCAGGGCTACATGGACCGGGCATCATCATGGAAGTCAAGCCCAACAATACCTACCTTATCAAGGGAATTGGAGCCTGAACTAAACTAAAACGTATGCATCATGACCGATTCCGCCTGTGTAAAGCAAGAACAGCCCAACAAAATTCCAGACTCCCTATTCCCAACACCAAGCTGGATCAATACCAAGCTTGTATCCCTGACACTCTTAAGAAAATTCCCAAGGCTTCGCCTTCCAGCACCCTAGGGGGAGATGTCACAACATCTTTGACTACTCTCTCTCAGGGAATTAACACCCCAAGTAGATCACTGAATGAGTCACTGAAGGGCTCACTGACCAACCAGTAAATTGGTGGCACTACTATCAGTTGACATCTATTACAGAGATCAAATAATCCAGATCCTAAACAGAACACAACTTGAATAAGCCTCATGACTTAAGAGGAACATTACTCAGATAAGTCCCATGACCTCCATGGACAGTATGTAGCTTTCCATGATACTATATATTATTCTATATTCATATCCAATAAAGTATCATTTCTCTTCTTTATTTTCCCCTTTATCTTGTTTATTATACTTCCCAGAAGTATATACACGACACTTGTATTGGCTTAAACTGCTATTTACAACTTTTGACCAATAAGATAATAGATATGTTGCACTTTAACAGCACTATGGTGCTAGATTTGAACTGCACTAAATCTTGAATGTTTCAATCACCCTAAAAGCTTCCAAAAGGTTTCTGGCTTGGTTTAAATCCTCCATTCTCTCAATTTCAATAAACGTTCTGTCTCATCTAATCTTCACTCTTGTTTTCAATTGATTGGCTGCAGGGAGCTTCCACAGTGACAGGTGCTGCTATCTCATTGGTTCGGGTTTCTTTTTCCCAAGTTTAAATTGGATATTGTATATTTAAAGCCTTCCACTCCAGCACTAAGTTTCATAGAAGATTCCATTTATTATCTGCGAGATGTGACAAGATAGGTGCCCCCACGTAAAATCCAGACATGTATTTGGAACAAGTGCTATCACGCACCAAATAAAGGTTCGTGTAGACTTTATTAAGAGGGTCTTAATCCCATGAATGCCATGCCTTTATCATGACATTGCGAGCTGGAGGCTTAAAGTGCTTGAGCTGGACTTGGGATATCAACTCAGCGTGGCAAATATCCAAGGTAATGTGGCCTCGATCCATATCCAGAAAATAAATTTCTTTGCATTCCATCGCTGCGATAACCTTTATCCTGTTTAACGCTTGAGCCTAGCATGCTCCCTCAAGGTTTTCAAGTCGTGACTGGCATTCTCTTCCTGCTGCTTGCCTGTGCAAGGGCAGACGAGCCTCCTAAGGCCACTTACTGTAGTGTCCATAATACTACAACGAATGATTTTTATGATCTCTCTTCTTTAATCAAGAAGTCGGGGTAAGGTTATCTTTATTTCTTTTAGCAATTTACTATTTATAGTGGCTATTATATTTATTCTCTTTTCTTTTTGTTGTAACTCCTTGAAGCTGGTGGGTTTTTTGGCAGTTTCAATGAAAAATAATACCTCTCTTAGTATTAAATAAAAAATACGATTAAGATAAACGCAATGCTTTTGCAGGGTTTAATCTGCTGTGGTTAATTGTTAAGGAAGTTTCTAATTTTTCTATTGTAGAAGTGAAAACTACAAAATTTTCTCCATAGAGACTCAACCTAAGAAGCAAAACCGCACCTTCCAACTCAATGTATGTGAACCTCTTGCTACCCCACCCAAGGGAATAACTGTAGGAAGCACTGTCGCTGTTTCGCTCCTAGGCAGCGATGGAAATGAAATCTCTCTGGGAAAAAACTCTAGCACTCCAATCCTACGTGAAGGAAGTCTTGTTTTAACATATTCTGAAGGTGCTGCTTGTAAATCATACCCTAAACGTAAGCGCTCGACAAAGATTATATTTACTTGTATCGACTCTTTGATCTCCAAGGTAAGCACATTGCCAGATTTCAAAGCCTAACCGCTTCAGCTTCCTACTTTTGCTGGGGACTTTGATGATTGCGAATATGTCTTTGAATGGAAGACTCCAGCCGCCTGCCCTACATCAGAAACAAATCTCTCTGCCGGCACAATCATCTTCCGCTTCTTCTGTATAGCAGTTTTTTTCTACTTGCTCATCGGCATATTGTATAAACGCTTTGTTCGCAATGCACAGGGGCTTGAACAAATTCCCAACTTTGATTTCTGGTTTAGTATCTACGACTTTATCAAGGTAAGCTTTGCAAAATACCTTGAACTCAACGGGTTAGGATATGACGCTTATCATTGCCGTTAAAGTTTGGGATACCTTAAGCTCTTGTCGAAGCAGGCCCTCGCAGTACAGCAGCGTACCCCGCGGAGATATGAACTCCTTAACTATAGATGATGATGACGATGATGATGATCTGTGATTTTACTATCCACACATTCCCCAAGGCGCCTATACAAACAGTCAGGCTCTACCTTTAAAAATCAAGGCTCACGAGTGCTTTAAGATTGATGACATTATGTGATCTATAAAAGTAAGTCATTCGAAAAGGCCTGGTTTTACAAAAATTGATTTTCCTAAGTCTATTATCTTTTGGCCTTTAATATTTTTCCAATACATCATCTCTAAGTTTATCAGCAGTAAATATTATCTAGCACTGATACTGGATTTTGCTAGCAGGGTGCCTCTTTTTTCACCGCATCAAAAATAAATACTAAATTAAACCCTAGTTTTTTGAATCGCTGAGATTTAAATTGTAAAGCTCTAATACTGTTCATCTGCAAAAAATTGATTCTTTTCATACTACTGTGACCATTGGTGATAAATTTAGATCTATCCCTTAGATTTTCTGGAGGGAATTCGCCCTTTCTACTACCCTAGATTAGGTTTTTTGAATAATCTCGTCGATTTGAAGCATTTTTCATAGCTTTCTTATATTTTGAATGGGATTTGCCAAATATATCCTTTATTATATCATTAGCCTCCAGTACACCTCTTTCATCTACTTTGATTAGGAATAATAATTATACCTATGTTTGTGTTTTTTTTAAACTTTAGCCTCAAATATAAGTATCATAGCTTATTAAATGAAATAGGTAGTCCATACTAAATTTCTTTTAGGCTCAACTTGAAGATTAGCCGTGCTGCATGCCTAACTTCCAAGTATAAGTTGTACTTTGTAAAACTTTAATACTAAAAGCTGCTTCTAAAGAAACTCATGGTTTTCAATATGGCTATCTAACCTGTCTCGCTGGATATGTATTGAGTTATCATTCTAGATTCTATTAAATTAGTGGTTATCAAAAGTTAGATGTAAACTGCTAAGGATTTCCATCATTTACCCAAAAGGGCAATTTTGTCAAAGCCTGCCAATCTGGCCCAATTTTGGAATTTCAAATGTTTAATGGAGGCTATTTTGAGATAAAACGAAATCAGCTGTCGTCATCCTAGGCCTACTATCCTAGCTTATGGCTTACCAACTACATTCTACGATAAACCTATCTTGGTCACATACTTGAATTTGCATTAAGTAAATGTCATGTGAAATCTAACTAATCTGTACCTTAAGATAGTTCTACTTAGACACTATACTTTTCAGAGCTTTTGAGATATATCATCAATGCAGAAAAAGTATGATAAGAACTGACTCATCAGATAGAAATCACACAAAAGTTGTCCACAAAGCAAACAGAGCCAAGCAAACAACATTGGATTCTCACTCTATTTAGATTAAAAGCAAGCTCTAAAAAGTAAAGAGAAACATCCACATATAATCCAGGGAATTTCATTTAGGAAATTAGGGTATCAGGTTTTAAAATCCGGCTTCCTAATCAGATCAATCAAATATTGGCTACTTTTTAATAAAATTCAACTCATACAGTAGTTTTCAAAGCTATGAGCTAAGCAAAAAACTCATCTCTAAGTGAAATCAATTCATCTGTAGACAAAATCAACTCAGATGCAAACAAGATTAACACATCTCAGAACAAAATAGAAGTGAACCCAAATCTATTGTATCTTAATACAAATTGATTATTTTTAATTTCATCTGCATCTTATTTTATTTTGTTTACAGATGAATTGGTTTCACTTAGAGATGAGTTTTTTCTTAGCACCATAGCTTTGAAAACTACTGTATCAATCACACAAACATAAACATATTTCTCCTTTTTATGAAGATTTTATTACATTTTAAATAGTTTTTGCAAGCAATAGTGATTTTTCAATCATTTGCACTCAGTGCCAAGAGCTTATGACACACAACAATCAAGATCAAGGGAATAACACAGCTGGTGTATACACTCAGTGCTTCAACTACACCCAAGAGGATGAATAGCTGTGCCAGAGCTCATAATGCCCAAGACAACCAGCTAGCATGCCTGGTCACATCACAACAAACTATGTAGAAACAATTACTGTTGTCTTTGGCTCCTGGGGACGATATCCGGGAGGACACGGCGGAAAATCTTTATAACAAAAGATTTGAGGTTCAAAGCTAGCCTTGGGTTAGCCTTCAGGGCAAAATTAAGGGCACATACCTTAATTTCCTGGAATACAAGATGTGAAATTCCTTTTGGCAAAAAGGAAAGGAAAAAGCTTGAAGAATATTAAAGCCAACACAAATGTGGATAAACTTGTCTTTATTAGGAGAAATGATTCTACTTAAATAGTAGACAAGGGTTGATGATCACTCATTAGGTAGACAGAGTGGCAGAAGGGGTCATGTTAGGATGAGTTCATACCAGGATCAGTCAAGGGCAGGTATGATATTCCAGAAGGGGTGGGTATTGAACCAGACCCATTTGCAGAAGGCAAAGAATTCCCAAAATTGAAAGCAAAACCAACTAAATCTTTGCACATATCAATATTTGAAGGCTATATCAAAATAGCATTAATGGCGTAATTTACGACAATTACCAATTGTCTTTCCAGAGGAAAACCCCCTTTTGACCACAAATGACTAGGGGTTTGCAAGGCTCACATACTGTGAAACCATGAGATTAACATTAAACACGAGATTGGGTCTCTCTTATATTGGGAAATGGTAAATTGTACAAACAATTGCTTGACCAATTTCTTGTGGGCTCTATTAATAGCTGTGGCACCTTGGCAGGCTTCAGCCAAACCCATCATTATGAAGAGGCAACCAATATGCACCCATCCCTAGGACCCAACATGCAAGCTTCCAAACAAATTGTTAATGTCACTGAAGATTTTGTCACCAGACCTCTTGTGGCACAAAAGACTAAGTTATTCCCAGTAAGTACAGTAGTTTTAAAAGCTATGGTGACAACCAAAAATACCTCAGATTTAAACAAAATGGTTTCAGATTTAAACAGAATTCAACTATCAGGTTAAAATATACACTCTGTTAACAGGGATTTTTGGTGTTAATGGGCAAAATGGGTCAACACAGCAAAGAAGTGCTCATGTGCAAAGCAAAACCATTCAAAATACAATCCAAAATACATTGATTCACAAACAAAATGGTGTGAGTTGGCTTTTGGTGTACATATGTTTACTATGTGAATCAGTGAAAAAATACGCCCAAGCACAGTGTGTCAAAACTCAATCCAAAAACAATAACAATAGCAACTCACTATGTAAATGAAATCACTCAAATGTTGTGTGCAATGGATTGTAATCAAGAATGATGCAAAGGTATCTACAATAGGGCACACAATATGAAACATAAGTTTTAAAATATTGTGTTGGGTGTTTGAATTTGGCAGTAAAATCTGGGAAAATGAGTGGATTTTTTGAGTATTCTAAAATGGGTGTTGTAAAACCAAAAACAACTAATTAAGAAACAAAAAATCTATAATTGGGATATTGGGGGGAATATTAATTAAATATCCATATTCAGATAAAGGCAAAAATTAAAATTAGGGAGTAACTTAATTGAATTTTATTTAATATTTTATTAAATTCTCAAAATGGAAAGAACACAACAACAGAGTACCAATGCACCTGTTGTGCGCTGCAGTTGCAGTCACCCCCACGGGTCAAAGAACAGAGTTAGTGCAACACAAATGCCTACTCAGGAAGGAGACAGGAGAGGAGAGTTCAATAGTGACGCTGCACTGACACAGCCAGTTCAAGGAGCACAAGCTGCTAGGGTGTGGAGCATCAACCCTTGGGTCCCCAAGCTGACCCAGAAGCCCACCAAGGTTACCTTCACCAAGAAAGTTAGAAACAAGGAGGTAGAACTTACTTTGTATGTGTTCACCTTCTCCAGCATGGCTGACGGGACCAACTCTTGCCGGTACACAACATTGAGCCTGTACTTGATACTAGCTACAAGCCCTATGTCAGTGATGGCAATCAGGAAGAGGACAAGGAGCTTATGTTCTTCAGAACTGATGAGGGACAGTTAGTGCTAAAGAAAGTTGCTGCGTTCTACACCAAGGTACCCATGCCCTGTGTTGTGCCCAATGCCAACAAGTCAATCCCCACCGCCAAAACGCCCGCCCAGAAGCGCATCCCCGATATCAAACACATCATCCTGCTTAAGCTAATGTGTGAATCTGGTGATTTCAAGGCGGCCGCGGCTCTTGTAGGGGTGGATCCCAAGTACACCTTGAAGACCTTCAACAAGTTCATTGATACTGGCTGAGTCCTTGCCACGGAGAAATCCTTGCGCGTGTCAACCATGCTTGCCAAGGAGCACAAATGGGTAATCCACCAGTGTATAACCCAGAACTGTCAGCTTGAACTGGAAAATATACAGGCCATGGTCAAATCTATTTTGGGGTTGAGGCCTCAATTTCCTTTTACTACCATCTGGTCAAGGGAATGCACCTTTCCTGGAAAAAGCTTGGGGTATCCCCCTACAATTGTAATAGTCCAGCCAACATTGACGCCTGCAAAAAATACACAGAGGTGTACACTGCCCTCAAAGCAAAGGGAACAGTCAAATTCTATTACATTGACAAATCAGAATTTGCCTTGTCAATGCATAATGGTTATGTTCCCAAAGGCTCAAATGACAGAGTGGCTCTCCTTGGTCCAAAGGGGGTTGAGCTGTATCAAATGATTTTGGGTTCTCATAACAGCCGTACCTTCTTGTCATTCCTCCAATTGGTCCAGGAGCACATGAGGCGCACGAGCCTGGGATTCACCAATGGCATTGTGCTGGACAATGTTGGTCTCCATAAGGTGACTGATATTATTGAGGAATTCCTAATGATTGAAACTAGCATTGCAGTGGGCCCCCAGCAATTGGCCATGGCAAATATGCACCTTCTCTTCCTCCCAGACTATTTGCCCTTCCTAAATCCCATCAAGGAAGTCTTTGGGTGACTCAAGCAAGTTGTCAAGCAAGGAACCCCAACTGGGGCCAAGGACCTCTTTAATTTGCTGCAGGCTGGAATCCACACCCTCCCAGCTGAGACCGTGGCCATATTCTATGGCCACACTGATTTGTTTATCCCATGTGCCTATCCAAACAGCCAAAAAATTAAAGGCTTAGTGTCAGGGATTCTTTCCCTGACTCAATTAATCTTATTGATAATTTGGTTAAAGAGACTAAGACACATCAACACAACAATAAAGTATTAGACACCAACTTGAACTTGAACCTTAATAGTAAGGAGATTCAAACCCAGGACCCTAAAGATGAACTCAGCGTCAATTTGAAGTCAATCAGAACAATTACATTACCAATTTATTATCATTCCATTGAATTGAATGTTGCTTTTGAAATACCTTTTGAATTTGAAAAGGTTAATAATAATGTGTATAACGTCACTTACCACTTGGCCTCTGATTGGCTGCGTAGAGCCACTCTGACAATTGGGGACCCGCTTTTTTTAACTTTGGTTAAAGCTCCGTACCTTAAGAATAAGGATCTTCTTGCTGTACACCGCTTAATTATCTTAAACACTGTGGCATTTTCTTGGCTCCTCTTTATGCACCACTTAATAATGAAAATTATTAGTCAATAACTCTATCTACACTTGGAAAAAGGTATAATTTCAATTATAAGATCTCATGTAAATCCCTCTCATTTCCCAAACACCACTTAAATATTTCAGCCTTCATTCTAAGGCTATTTAAGTGTACCCACATTATCTATTCCAGTTGTTTCAACAATAAAGATTTTATTCTACACCTGCTACTCCTTCATCTTCTGATAAACATATTTTTGAAGCCATGAGAGGAATTCTATTCCTATCCTGGTTTCTAGCTTCCTTCTTAGCAGAAGTATCTACCTTGGAAAACCCAACACCTACAACTGACTGGTACAATTCTTTTCCAGATGACGTCCATCAAAAGGAATACCTTGTCCACAGATGGTTCAAATACCCTTCTGGCCACTGTGGACGTAAATTCCAAAATGGCGTTTGTTTACTCCACCTCCTACTAAACCTGCTCTGATTAGACCTTACGCCTCCTTTTATCTCTTGAAATATGTGATGGGTTACTATCTACTTGGTTGTTTCAGTTCTATGTTTGGAAGTTTAGCTTACCTGGAACACCTAGGACACCTTGCAATGGTCACAGCTCCTATTGGCTAGGTAATAGCAGGATTGAACTTAGGAGCTTTGGCCCACCAGCTAGGGAACTTGTTCCCTGCCAAGTGGGTCGCTGACAGTTTGTTGGAACCAATCTTGAGCTTCTTACTTAGAAGTTCAGAACCAACCCCTGCAAGCTACCTGCTTTATACCGCACTTATCAAGAGTTTGGCGGCCACCTTGGTTATCATCATCATTAGCCTTGTCACCTATCATCTGGTTTGCCTTTTCCTGCATACCAAGACCGCCGTTGCCGCCAGCGCAACAGCTCCTCAACAGGTTCAGAACCAAACTGTGGTACTAAACCAGATCTCAGCAGTATCTCCCAACAACAACAAAGGGAACAAAATCCTTATGCTCCTGGCCTTCTCACAATCACTGTTTGAAACATCTCCTGCACAATTCCAGACTGACACACAGAAGGTACATCACATGGCCAAAAAGCTCACAGGCAAGGCTCGCGTCTGATATGCCAAAGCCACCCTTCAATGGGAGAAATTACTAAACAACTACCCTGCCTTTTTTGACTCCTTGTTGTCCACCATAGTGCCAGCACAAACCACAGAAGAACTCATAGACCGCATAATGACCCTATATCAAGGCAGAATGGCCACCAAGGACTATATTGAAGAATTCTCTTGCCTCAAGGAAGCAATTGGGATGACTGATGCCGAAGCTTGTTACCTCTTCCAGAAGAAACTGTCTCCGGAACTCAAGAACTTCATGGCCCACCATGTATTACTTGACAAGTTTTCTGAGCTTACCAAAGAGGTTTTGAAATGGTCCTCCAAGGTAAAACAACTTCCTTCTTGGAACAACACCAAGACTCTGCCCGCCTGGAACTTACTATCCCCTGCCAAGGTTCCAAACGGATTAGTGCCTAAACCCGGGGGAGGTTATCAGTTGGCCCCCAAAGAGAAACAACATCAAATCCGCAAAGGACTGTGCCTCTACTGTGGGCAATCAGGCCATTCCGCCAAGAAGCCAGGCACTCTCCAAGGTACAATCTTCTTCAGGCCATCTCCTTTAAACCACAGATGCCAATAAATCTTCCACTCAGTCTTACGCTCTTTTGCCTGTTTTTCTAGACCACAAATTTGGCACTACAGCCAGCTACACACTGATTGACATGAGAGCAATGGGGAACTTCATTGATCAAGATCTTTCAACTTTTTTAGGGGTTGAGACCTCAGGACTAGCCTCTGTAAGACTTGCTGAAGGTACCCCTGTCCAAGTAGGGCGCCTAGTCAAACCCCTCCATGCTCAGGTAGGGAAGGACTCATACCACCTACCCACCTCTACACTCTCCAACTTGGCCTTCCTGTTAGTCTTGGGATTTCCCTGGTGTCAGGAAGCCAAGTTACAGTTCAATTAGGACACCAATTCAGTCACACTTTACTCCCACAGACAACCAACCACGGTGCCTCTCAAAAAACGGTATGATCAAGTACCAAAGAACTTCACGGCGTATTTAAACTCACTACTTCTTGTGGGGAGTCCAGCACCTGATTCTATTCCAGAGGAAATTCAAGACTTAAAGAAAGCGTTTAGCAAGGAACTCTGCTCTGTCCTTCCTGAAAGAAGACCATCTGATCTTAGAATTGACTTGATACCAGGCCTTTCCCCCACCTGGGGAAAGCTTTACCCCATGAACCAAGCACAGGGAATTGCAATGAAGGAGTACCTTGACAAAAACTTAGAAAAAGGGTTTATGCGTCAATCCAACTCCCCATGTTCATCACCTATGCTCTTTGTAGGGAAAGCAGACGGGACTTTGAGACCAGTTGTGGACTTCACCAAACTAAACACCATAACCATTAAGAACCAAAACCCCTTACCATCTGCAGAGTCCCTGACTGACCAAATTACTCACACCAAGATTTTTTCTAAACTAGACCTCCACAGTGCTTATAATCAGATACATATTGCTGAAGGTCATGAATGGAAGATGGCAGTTCACACTCCCTTTGGGCTCTATGAATACCTTGTGATGCCCTTTGGGTTGAGTAACACTCCTGCAGTCTTTCAAGGCCTAATGAGTGAGGTACTCTTCCCTCTACTTGACGTCTGTGTGGTCGTCTATCTTGACAATATTCTGGTATACTAACAGAACAAGGAGGCCCACACAAAACACCTATGAGAGGTCCTCCAATTACTCATTGACAACTGTTTGTTCTGTAAGCTTGAAAAATGAGAGTTTTTTGTCACCAAGATTGAGTTTCTTGGGTACAAGATTAACCCAAGAGGTTTTGCAGTTGCCCCCTCCAAGATATAGGCAGTCTTAGACTGGCCTAGACCTATGACACGTACCAAGCTTTGCAGCTTCTTAGGCCTGGCAAATTTTTGCTGCAAGTTTATCAAGAATTTCTCCGCTACTGCTCTCCCTCTCACACACCTGACCTCCAAAAAGGTTCCCTTTGTCTGGTTGTTGGAAGCTGACCAGGCATTTGAGACCCTCAAGAAGCTTTTCACCTCTGCCCTAGTCCTTCTCCACCCTGACCCTGAACACCAATTTTTTTTGGACACAGAAGCCTCCGGCTTTGCCCTAGGAGGGGTGTTGCTGCAGATTGGGGAGGATAGTGAACTCCACCCTGTGGCGTCCTAATCCTATAAGCTGCTTGACTGAGAGAGAAATTACCACGTGTATAAGAAGGAACTATTTGCCATTGTCAAATCCTTGGACCACTGGCGTCACTACTTGGAAGGAAGTAAATTCCCTGTGCAAATCAGAACCAACCATAAGAACCTACTCTACTCCACTGAGAAGAGAAAGGTTAGCCCACGTCTGGTACAATGGGCTATAGATTTGCTTGCCTCTGACTTCAAGATTAGTTACACTCCAGGACACCAGAATATAGTACCAGACGCCATCAGTAGATAAGAGGACTTGGATGACCCAAGCCAGTCCTACGTTAAACACAATGAAGTGCTATACTCTCTGAAGATCAGTTCTTCTCCCACATCATGACCTTATCTTATCTATCCACCTTGGACCAGGACATAATAGCATCCCAACTCCTTGATAAGGAGAACACTCCCATGAGGCTTACTCTAAACAACATATATTGGTCAAAGAATGGAAGCCTTTATGTACCAACCAATGAACGCCAACAAAAAATCTTGGAAAGCTTCCACAACTCCCCTCTCACAGGATATGGAGGCATTCACAAAACAGTCAAGAGAATCCAAAAAATATACTGGTGGCCTAATATGAAGAAATCAGTTGCCCAATATATCTCCACATGTGTATTGTGCGGCTGCAACAAACCCTCCACCATGAAGCCCCAAGGATTAATCAAACCACTGCCTATTCCTCTGCGTCCTTGGTACTCCATCTCCATGGATTTTATTGTGGACCTTCTAGAAAGTGACAACATGACTAGCATCTTTGTGGTAGTAGATTGGCTAACCAAATATGCAATCTTTACACCCTTCAAGCGTGCAACGGCAGAAGACACTGCCAACATGCTCTTTACTCATGTAATTGCCAACAACAGAATTCCCAACAACATCATCTTGGATTGAGGTACACAATTCACATCCAAGTTATGGCAGTTCCTAATGAAGGCATTACATGTTAAAACTCTCATGTCCACATCCTTTCACCCTCAGACTGACAGTCAGACAGAAAGGGTTAACCAAGTTCTGGAAGGTTTTCTCAGGAACTATGTGAACTTACAACATGATGATTGGGTAACCTTACTTTCACTTGACTAACTATGCTATAACACCAATCACCATGATTCTATTAGAGTATCCCCCTTCTTTGCCAACTATGGATATAACCCTGAAGACCTTCCTGACCCTGCAACCAAAGGCACTATTCCTTCTGCGCACCAATGGGCAAACTCCTTACTCAAGAATCATCAACAACTCAAGACACAACTGGAAAAGACCATTCTGCAGTATAAGATCCAAGCTGATAAACATTGAAGAACACCTGAAGACATCCAAGTGGGAGACTATGTGTTCCTCAGTGCAAAGAATCTCAAACTGGACATTCTGGGGCAAAAACTAGGACCAAAGAAGATTGGTCCCCTGTTGGTCATTGAGCAACGCTCTGAGGTTAATTTCCGACTCAAACTTCCTGAAGGCTCCTCCGCCCACGATGTCTTCCACATCAGCCTTCTGTCTAAATTCAAGGGGTTAACTTCTGACATGGACCACAAGGACCCTCCTCCTATCATCTTGAACCATACTCTGTAATAGGAAGTAGAAGACATCTTCAATCACCGCACCTCCCAAGGAAAACATCAATCTTTGGTAAAATGGAAGGGCTACAAGGTAGAATCCAACTCCTGGGAACCAGAAGAGAACCTAGAGAATGCACCAGAAGTCCTGTCTTGCTACAAGGATACTCTAGGAGGGAAGAGCCTTCCTGGGGAAGATAGTGTCATGGATTCTTTCCCTAACTCCATTAATCTTATTGATAATTTGGTTAAAGAGACTAAGACATATCAACACAACAACAAAGTATTAGACACCAACTTGAACTTGAATCTTAATAGTAAGGAAATTTGAGCCTGGAACCCTAAAGATGAACTCAGCATCAATTTGAAATCAATCAGAACAATTACATTACCAATTTATTATCATTTCATTGAATCAAATGTTGCTTTTGACATACCTTTTGAATTTGAAAAGGTTAATAATAATGCGTATAGCATCACTTACTGCTTGGCCTCTGATTGGCTGCGTAGAGCCACTCTGACAATTGGGGACCTGCTTTCTTTAACTTTGGTTAAAGCTCTGTACCTTAAGAATAAGGATCTTCTTGCTGTACACCACTAAATTATCCTAAACACTGTGACATTTTCTTGGCTCCTCTTTATGCACCACTTAATAATGAAAATTATTAGTCAATAACTCTATCTACACTTGGAAAAAGGTATAATTTCAATTATAAATCTCATGTAAATCCCTCTCATTTCCCAAAAACCACTTAAATATTTCAGCCTTCATTCTAAGGCTATTTAAGTGTACCCACATTATCCATTCCAATTGTTCCAACAATAAAGATTTTATTCTACACCTGCTACTCCTTCATCTTCTGATAAACATATTTTTGAAGCCATGAGAGGAATTATATTTCTATCCTGGTTTCTAGCTTCCTTCTTGCCAGTAGTATCTACCTTGGAAAACCCAACACCTACAACTGACTGGTACAATTCTTTTCCAGATGACGTCCATCAAAAGGAATACCTTGCCCACAGATGGTTCAAATACCCTTCTGGCCACTGGGGACGTAAATTCCAATATGGCGTTTGTTTACTCCACCTCCTACCAAACCTGCTCTGGTTAGACCTTACGCCTCCTTTTATCTCTTGACATATGTGATGGGTTACTATCTACTTGGTTGTTTCAGTTCTATGTTTGGAAGTTTAGCTTACCTGGGACACCTAGGACCCTTTGCAATAGTCATAGTTCCTGTTGGCTAGGTAATAGCAGGATTGAACTTAGGGGCTTTGGCCCACCAGCTAGGGAACTTGTTCCCTGCCAAGTGGGTCCCTGACACTTAGCGTGTCCAATTTTTTATATTCTCTTATTTAATATTCAAGATTTATTCATGATCATTTTATATTTAGAAGCTTCTAAGCCTACAATCACATTCAGCAGGACTATCAATGAAGGTTAGTAATTTATCTATTTTATATTATTTTATTATTATGCCATCTGAGGTTATCCCAAACACTTGATACTAGATTACAAAAATATATTTATATCACTTTTGTCAAATAAATATAAAAATAAAACTAAAAAAGTTAAATGTATAAGGTGCAAAGTAGAATTGTATTTTATTAACATATGTTATTATGCTTTTATGAAAACCTTCTCTGTGATTTATTTTGCAAAACTTGTTTGCTAAAATAAAAAGTATAAAAATTTATTATAATAAAAATAATATAAAGTGTAAAGATATTTATTTAAAAAGAGAGTTTTAAGGGCACCTGTAATGGGTTTGGTGGTATGTACCCACCCTGCAATGGAGGTGGCACACAACCTTTACCACCACACTGTGAACGGTGGATACACCCTTATTCAAATACTCCCTCCTGCTGGTGAAAGGCAGTAGGGTCAGGTGGGAGTGAAGCAGCAGCTTTTCAGGTGGGGCTGCAAACCCGTATACCTCAGCCAGGACCAGGATGTCCTGGATCACATGGTCAACCAAGCCATATCCAGGGGGGACCTTCTTCCCATCCAGGGAGAGCCAGGCCTTGTCAATCCCAAGAAGGACCCCATCTAGGTCCTTCACGCTGGAACCCATTCTGAAGTAGAAGAGATACCCAAGGTAAACCACCAGATGAAGCCTTTGCCCAGCAAAGGCTTCAGTAAACTCAAACAATTTATTAAACACTAAGCTTTTTCCCTAATTTTTTGTTTTAGCAAAGGTGAGATTCATTGCCAGAGGGACCCCCATCTTGTTGGCACTCCAGGCCAGCCCAAAGCCTGCCAGGAGAGTCTTAGTCTTCTTTACAGCTTTTGCGTCTGCAACAGCCAATTTGCCCACCACACACCCAAAGTTCTCCAATAGCTAAGATATGGTGAGCTCCACCGGGAAGCAGAAGCAAGCAGCTGCATGTGCCTGGCCCATCTCTGGTATATTCTTGAATGGGAGCGTTGCCAGGATGTCCCAAAAAGCTCAATGAAGTTTACACAGTAAACTCCACTGAGAACCACCGGGTCCAGGCGGACCAGTTGGGCATCCTTGTAGACAGTAACTGCCCACTCAGATGCCCCCTCAGAATGCGTCAGCCCAACTAGCATGCCCCTTGTCATTGGGAAGGACCTGTGGAAGGACCTGTGAATTCTGTCTTTGAGCTCCCACAAGACAGGGGGAACAGAAACAGCTGCCTAGCCACGTGATTGGCGTAGTTGGCGTATAAGGTGGGAGGGACAAAAGGGACCAGGACCCGGCAGAGTTCACTGTCAACATTCTCTAATAAAAAGGGCTAGTATTTGGAAATTTTTATTAATTTTATTTTTTAGGTTACCTTCACAGGTTTCCTCCTTGCCTGCGGTTTTGGCAGGCTTGGCCATTCTTGGCGCAAGAAGTTGAGCAGGCAATTCAGTATCCTCTTTCCTGGCGTACTTTGCGGGTTTGAGATGGGCATACATCTCAGGGCCGTCAACCCAGACAGACGGCACAGAAAGATTGTAAGCCTTAAACTGGAGGCCCTCACCCACCGTCTTCTGAATGTTTAGTAAGTGCTTAATTGTCTTCTCAGGGGTGTCTGGTATTTTAGTCATAAGGGCCTTTACGGACACCTTTTATAGTTTGTCTCCTTCAAGGACAACAGACTTAACTCTTGCTTTGACCTTGCAGTCAATTTCTTTGATCTCTGCAATTGCAGAGTCAAGGTCCTTCAAAAGCTTCTCCAATTCTCTCATTGATTTTTTACTAACATTTCCTTATGTTTTTATAGTGTTACTCCCAATAAAATATGTATTATTCTGATAATATTGCCTCTTTGTCTATCCCTGTTTGTTTTCACATTACTCCAATATCCCATTTTTTACCCATTGTGTATATGTTTTACACTCAACTCAATATGTGTTGTTTGCTTTGTGTTGGCATTGTCCCTTAATTGCCATATTATTTTTAGCACTTTGCACAGCCCCTTGTGAAAATATTAACAAAAATCTAGTGATCAACTAAATTTGAATTAGAAAATTATAGGTTGATTGTGTTTAGGTAAAGGTGTTACTGATCTGAATTCAAAACATTAATGATAAACTTTAAGCCAATCAGGAGCCAAGAAATAAAGTGATTGTTGTGATATAAAGGGTCATTCAATAATTCTTTGGTGCATGTGCACTAATTAATAAGATTGGCTAGTTTTTTTTTGCTATTGTGCGCCATTGCCACTGTGGCAAGTTATTGGTGGACTAGTGCTAACCCAGCAGCTGATTGAGCACTAGTCCACCAACAACTTGCCACAGCAGCAATGGTGCACAATAGCAAAACAACCAGCCAATCATATTAATTAGTGCACATGCATCAAAGAATTATTGAATGGCCCTTTATTTCACAATAATCACTTTATCACTTGGTTCCTGATTGGCTTAAAGTTTATCATTGAGGTTTTGAATTCAGATCAGTAACACCTTTACCTAAACACAATTAACCTATAATTTTCTAATTCAAATTTAGTTGATCACCAGATTGTTGTTAATATTTTCACAAGGGGCTGTGTTTAAGTGCTAAAAATAAATTTTTTCTGGATCTTGATACATGGCATAGTAAATATATAATTTTATAGAAATAAGCTGAATATAAAGAATAAAACCAACTATAAAAAAAGAGAACATGAACAATTGAAATTCAAAATAAAGATAATATAAATAGAAAATGTTTGGCAACAGGGGGTTTATTGGGGCGGCAAAGAGTAATCCCTAGTAGGCAGAATAGTGCAGGAAGGAAGACGTAGAGGCAGTGCTGGCCTGGGGGGTCTGGGATTGGGTGGGGCTGGAAGGTGGAGGGTGGTGGTGGCCAGGGTAGGGGTAGGAGAATTTCACGTGATGGCCGCCATATACAACTCATCATATTCCTTGTCTGTCATTGGCTTGATTGGCTGGTAGGTGGCTGTGGCACAGGGTGGGAGGCACTTATCCTTACATGATTGGTTACCCATGTTCATGTTGAAGAAAATCTGGGCAAACAAGTCAGCCACTATTTGGCAACCAAAGAGAGAATTGTGGTTAAGGACCCCAAGATAGAGGTTGTTAAAAGCCTGAGGGCAGTGCTCCTGTACTGTGTCTCCAATGTTGAAGAAGACAACATCACCCAGATAGATGTCTGCATGGCCAGCTGGGTACACAGAGGCCTGTCGCTCGTGTCCCTGGATGGCCTGGAGGGCGGTGGAGCTACCCTCTATCTGGTGGCTCAAGAAAACCCGGTGCTTGGAATTTGAGCCATCCCAGGAGTTGAGTAATCCACTGAAGATGTGGCTGTACTCATAGTCATCAGTGAAATCTGGGTTTGTCTGATAATAGACAGAACCCTTGGCTAAAACAGTCAGAAATGCACCAATAAAAGTCCCCTTCTTGACTTTTTCCCTCCTTTTTGAGTGGCAGCTCTTCTTTGCTTGCCAAAATCATCAAAAGCTATCAATATATTATAGTAGGAGATAAACATGGCATCATCAGACAAATTTGTCAGGCATTTGACTAGGGTGGATTTGATGGCAGGATCATACAGGGGAATCTTCAGTGCCATCCCATTAGTTTCCGGCAGCATTGATCAGCACACAGACTGATGCCACCTTTCCATATATACAGAGCTTCACCATGCACTCAGACATCCAAATGCCATGGTGCGCAAGTTGCTTACAGACCTGGGTCAAGGGAAGCTTGGGGTCCTGCTGCAGAAGTTCAAGCATAATTGGGT
>QTSX02006094.1:0-26902 GCA_014839935.2 Entomophthora muscae | reverse complement strand
CTTGACAGCTTATATATTTTTTAATATTTTTTTAAATCAAAGTTAATTTTGAATTCTTATATTTTATATTTTAAAATCTGAAAGAGAAAATAATTAAATTTTATTTTAAAAAAATCCAAAAAAAATAACCACAGAAGGATATGTATTGCTACAATTCTGGAAAAATTGGATCATTATTTTTCTTGTTATGCCTAGGCGCCAGATTGATTATTTTATAACTTAATCACACTATTCATATTCTAATTATTCAGAAAGCTTAAAATACAATCAATCCCAAAACTTTAATTGATCTTGGGCTTAGATGACTTTTTTAAAAATAAGACATCAATTTTAGAATAAAAATTGCAACTTATAGTATTACTTAAAATATCTTAAGTGCTACTACAAACTACAAACCAAAAATATTTATGATGAGTTGCATGAGAGAGTAATAGAAGCCCCAAAGCAATAAATGCTATTACCCTATCTTTGGCTCATCATAAATGTTGAAAACAGGCACACACTGGCGGATTCAATAGGAGAATTAGTAGACAGGGGCACACACTCACTGTATGCCTTGGAATTTGAAGATTTGGAAGACATTGACCAACTTAATTGTAATGAATGTTTTTATTAGGTCCTATACAAGTAGGAAGAAAAAACTGTCCCCTGGGCGTCTACTGCTGACACCTTATATAGGGGTATTCTCATATTACTAATCACCAGTCACTGGCAATGTCTTCTAGGACATTCCAGCGCACTGTAGAGTCTTGGCTGGGTTGGCAGAAGAGGGAACAACCTTCTATTTTTGGGCACAATCCCGCAATGTCTAGCACAAGGACACCCTCTGCTAGCACATTAATTAGTGATACTTTTTAAGGTAAGCAATCACTTTCATTTCTGGTTTCAAATGCAAGTCAAACCGCTCAATCAAATTAACCCTGGCGCCTCGGCGTTATTTCCTTTTAAAGCTGGCGTCTCAGTGCTCAATGTTAATTATTGCGGCACTCTGGCGCTTGCAATTAATTATTCTGGCGCCCTGGCGCTTAATGTAACCCAGAGCGGCCCTCTGGCACTTGCAATTAATCCTTAGCGACGGCGTCATGGCTCGCTTATCATGCATTTAATTATGTGGTAAGTTGGCACTCATTTCCAAAAGGGTAATTGATTGGCCCTGGTTAATTGTCTATGACCACCTAATGAATTAAGCTTTCCACAATCCCTGGTCAACAATTCTTCATAATAAATATTCTTAGTTTGTTTCAGAAAAAAGGTTGTTGTTTTTTAAAGACTGATGCCTTTATTTGAAATACACCCTCTAGTAAGCCTCCCTACTTCATTAACTTGCCCTAATACACCACTAGCATCTTCTAATATTTTTTCTCTCTGGTATCATCATGTGGTTTCAAATGATCTGTTATTTCAGAGTATCCTGAGAAACTTTCAAATATTAAAGATGAAGTATATAAATCCCTATCTTTCATCAAATATGAAATATTAATGCACAGATTTTTAACTTCAAGCTCTCTTTTTATAGGCCTAACTTTTCTTTCATAAATATAAAAGAATGATTTTGAGAAATGGTTAGGCTGATAGTACTGAATTATATAATTCTTTTCTTTTTTCTTCTTGCTCAAATTTTTTTAATATCATTAATATTTTTAATATAAAGCTCATTTTCTTTTTCCTTTAACATTTTTGATATTACACCAGAGTGACCATCAACAATGCTTTTTCCATGACATTCAACAAAACAATTAATTTTATTTAACCCTTAACATATTTAAGTGCCTCTTTAAATAAGTAATATAAAAATTTATATGATCTAAAATGATTTCCATTATCAGTCCACACTTTTATATTTTATATTTTTTTAATCTATCTAATTTAAGAAGACTAATTAGACATTCACCTGAAAACAAAGAATCATGTAATAATATTTTTGACAAAAAATCATGATATTCATATTTAATTTTATTGTTTTCTTTAAAAACTAATGCAAACCCTAATAATGAGATAGGTTTTTTTGAATAAAAACAATTATTGGTCTCAATTGGACCACTTCCAACCTTTAAGTTTTCTTTATAATCTATAACTACAACACAAGACTCATCATCTAATTCATAAATATCTTTTTTATATTCCCTATTTTGATGAACATAAAAGTCTTGGTGCTGATTAATAGTCTTTGAGTCATTGTCTATAGATTCTGGTAATGGTAAGTTTTTACTTTCACATTCCTCCTTCTTTTTTTCTAGTGAATTTTTTTAAATTACAAATATTGCACATATTGGTTTGTTTTTTACTTTTTATTATATTTTTATGGATTAATTTATAGTAAGTAGAAATTGAAACTGAAATTTCATTTTTTATTTTCATATTTTCATATACAGTAGTTTTATAAGCTATGGCAACAAGCAAAAATACTTCAGATTTAAACAAACATTACTCAGATGTAAACAAAATTAAAAATAAACAAATTTATATTAATTTACAATAGATTTTGGTTCATTTTGATTTTTTTTACATCTGAGTTGAATCTGTTTAAATCTGACAATTTTTTGTTTGTTGCCATAGCTTATAAAACTACTATATTTCTTTTTTTGTTTTAAGTAGAGAGTATTTAATTTCAGTTGAGTAATTACTCATCTCTTTTTCTATATCTTTATAAATTTTTTCAGGCACTTTTTTGTAAACTGGCTTGTTTCAAAAGAATTTTCCAGCAATTTTTAATTATTTTTTAGTTATTTCTTTTTTTAATGATTAGTTATTGTTCTTTTGGCTTTTTTTGTTTAAGCTTACATTTTTATTTTTATTTGTTTTTCTTTAGTATTCAAACTCACTTTGGTTATATTAAACCCCATATCATTGAGCTCTTTTAAAGAGTAACTGGAAGTAACCAGAGATTGCAAGGCTGGGAGATGCTTTTGGGGAGAAGATTTCATGAGATCCTTTAAGTTTTTGATGAACTCATTGCTTTTTTAATTTTGAATAGTTGGCAGGAACTGAGCTTTCCCAAATTTAGTTTGAGTAAGGAAGTGCTTGATGAAATGATCAAGATCATCACCAGCAATAAAGAGGAAAGCCTTTTTTAACATTGCAATTCTTTCTCTTTTTGTTGAAGCTCCCAAAGAAAAAAGGTATCATGGCAGAAATAAATTTAACTGAGGACATGGTATTATTTTGAATCTGTAATTAGGTCAGATATCTGAAGTGTGCCTTAATGATAGAGCAGTTCTGATCAAAATGTGGCCTTTGAATGGGGTATTTTGGATTAGAAGATTTGTGGTGCTTTAGCTCTTATATACCAAGCTAAATGACACCATTCTAAAAGAAATGGTGTGATAGCTTTTACTATAGTTTGAACTTGAATTTATGTTTGCAGAATTAATTAAATAGCCAGTTTTCATGTACAAGTGATATATGTGAAGCAGCTAAGCATTATTATTACATCATACCCTCTTTGTAATCAATGCAAATCAACTAAAATGATGTATTCAGTCAATTATAACTCTTCCGCATATTTTTAAAATGATAAAATACTAAAGAACTCCATTTAAAGAATGCTTAATTTGAGGTTAAAAGCTCACTCAAATCTTAAAATTAATCTAAACTGTGATAAAACATTCTAACTTCAAACTACCATAAAACCCTACAGAATTGAGCTTTTTGAATAAAATAAAATGCTAAAATAAAGCTCTCAACCTTATCTTTAATTTTTGTTAAATAAAAAAGATCTTTTTGCATATTAAAAAAGAGTATTTATTAGCTTTGAAGTGATCTACTTTATATCATTAGATAGAATCATATAATAAAATCTGACATACGGTATTTTAAAATGCTTTTGCTTTAATATTGTGTATAGTATATATATTAAAATTTGTATACCAACAAAAATATGGGATCCTTAGCTTCATTTTGATAGTTTACAGTGCAAAAAAATATTAATTTTTCATTGAGTTATTAATGCTTTAAATATAAAAGGTGTAATTAGTTACTTTTTCAAAATTGAACTGTGTTATGCTACAACTAGAGCAGCATGTGCATTAGAAAATGAACTAATCCCTAAAATAATGACCCATATGGCTACTAGGAAAAGATGAAATCCCAACCCAGTAGGTAACTTAGGGCTGCTGGGAAAGCATAGTGCTCCAGTCTAGTAGGTAACTGGTGACTAATAGGGCTGAAAGGTGATGCAACCTAGTAGGTAACAAAGGGTTACTAGGGAAAAAATGGGCTGAGGTAGCTCTGAGATCCTTTGGTCAGTTGCAGGAGGTCTTCAAGTGGGGATCTTTATCTAACAGATGGGTAAGGTTTCCTTGTTTTTATCTTCCTGGAGGCTTTGAGGAGGTCTTGAAGCCACCAGAGATGCATGGATATGTCCAGGGACATCATCAAGGTAGCTTCCCAGGGAAGCAGCTACAGAACTTAGTAATGAATTTGTCTCTGGAAAGTAAAGTTGGTTACTTTGCAACTGAAAGCTCAATCTCACCACTTGAATGAGTAAAAATAGCTGCACATACATGAGGATTGTCTGTGGCTAATGGCCCAAAGCGGTGGTCACTGATGGGGCCCATTCAAATGCTAACTCACTTGTGGAGACTTATTTCCTTAGTCTTAAGTGTTAGTAACAGGGACTGCAGAGAAGGACAGAACCTTTATGTTTCATAGAGAATGAACAGTTGTGGTTGAATCAGAGAAGAACATGCTGAAGGAATTAAAGATGACAGAGAAGGTCTAGCAGAAGAAGTATGAAAAGGTTTCCAAAGGAGATGAAGGACTAGTAGAAGAAGCAAAATATAGAAGAGGAGGACTAGAAGAAAGGAGAGGAGGTCACTGGAGGAAGAATAGGAGTTGAGAAAAAAAGTCTTGGAAAGTTAAGGATAGAAAAGAAGTAAAAAGAAAGAAATAATTAAGAAAAAGAATTAAAAGAAGGGAATAATAAAAGAGTTAAGAAAAAGATAAAAATAAAGAAAGGAAAAAATAAAGAAAATAGAATGTGAATTTATTAGGATTTGATTGAGTGAGAGTAAGCAGGAGCAGACAGAAACAGTACAAAAAACTTTGAGGACAAAGACTGGAGTTTTGCCAAAATCACAGAAGTGATTAAGAAGCAAGCAACAGGCTGTTTTAAACTTCTCCAAAGGGAGAAAAAACGGGGAAATACATAGAAACATTGAAGGAATTAAGTTTCAAAAATCCCTTAAGTAAAACATAGATGGAAGCTGTCAGGAATATTCCTGACATAAACCTAATACGTACTGAAAGGAAAAGTTGGGGAAAGATAGATGAAACCCCAATTAAAGGGGCAAAATTTGATAAGGAATTTCCTCCCCTATTAGGGGGAAATAAAAATAGATTTGGGGAAAACCTGGATCTTGGTGGGCGCCAGACTAATTTATCATCTGGGCAGGCGCCCGCTGCCACTGCACAGACACCCACCACGCCTGCCAGCACCCAGACAGCCACCTGCAAGCCCTCTGTCAGCCCCCCACCCGCTCGCTTGCCTCCTGCCAGCCTCCCAGCCCACCTGCTTGCTCCCCAGGTGTCAGGAATGCCTTTGCTTTAATTCATGACAACAACAACAAAGTCTTTTTTAATCCTGGGTTTGAAATCCCTCTTCCTAAGTTGGTCTTTTCCTCAACTCCTAAAAAGGAATTATTAGTATGTAATAACTGTTCTAAATTACCTTTTGCTGTCTTGGAATCAAGTCTGGAGGTCTCCTGTGTCAACACGGGGATCAAACCCGCGTCCTCTTGGTTGCCTATGGATCACCTAGATAATATTAGTATTTTGAAGTCAAATTTACCTTTCTTGATGCGCAAAATGACTGCCTTTAGCCAATCAGAAGTTATAACGGGTCCTGGGACTTTTGAATTTGATTTCAATTTGAACAATAATAACGTTAAGTTATTAGAAAGCTCTGTACTTGATTTAAATCAAGTAAAACCAATATCAACTGCTTCTGTTCATGCATCTGCTTCTAGATTCCTCCCCCAAACTGTTGGTTCTTCAACAGCTGGGGTAAGTAACACCCAGCTGTTTGGAGAAGCCTCAGCTGGGGTTAGATAAGTTAAATCTTTTGAAGATCTAAATCAGAGCTCCCCCTGCCAAGTTCTCCCCCAACTTACCCCCAAATTCCCCTGATTATTTGCAAATTGGACACCAATGACAGCCTATATAAGGCTCCAGCTTTCAGCATTATTACCTGTTCAGTTAATAAAGTCAATTTGCCAACCTAGTTGATTTTCTTTTTGCCTGCTATCAAATCCTGAAATCAAACACCATGATGCTACCCAAGTCATCCCAATGGGGACCATTTGGGTATAAATGATTGGTTTGGTTGCTCCTTGTACAGTCCCTTACTGCAAGCCTATCTTTTGGAACCAGAGCAGATTCTTGTTTTCCCCCTCCCAATTACTTGGACAAGTTGTGGCGCCAAGTGGTACCAGGCGTATGGTACACCGCTGCCCCACTGTCACTGAATCCCCCAATCACAGAGGAACCACAGGTCATGGGGACCAGTCTGCCCAGTCCTTCCTTGTTTCATCCCATGGCTTCTGTTTTCCTCCTAAGTTATCTTGGAGCTTACTTCCTGTTGGGAAGGTTCAATCCCCTTTTAGGTCAATAATGCCTTATTGGAGAATTGTTCCAAATGGGGATGGTCTCCCTTCCAATTGGTTCTCTAATCACCGGGTTGAACCCATTTGCGGCCATACACCTTTTGGGTGGTATGTTTCCGAGCAAATGGGTTCCTGACACTGGGCCCCAGGGCCCACCCTGCAACCAATCAGAAATCCCCCTGGAGTACAGCCAATCAAATAAGTCCCTGAAAACAAGGGGAAATTCAGGAACCAAAATTTCCCCTCCAGAAGAGGGAAGGAATAATGATTCAGGGTTTAAAAATAAGTTTGCCACCAACTAATTAAGTGCTAAGTTACAGACCACATGGGCAAGGCCAAACTCCATCCAAAACAATGTTCTTGACATCAAAATAACTTCTGAAAAGGAATTGAATCACATCCCTCACCTAGCACCAAGGCAACATGAAATTATTGGTTCATCTCAAGAACTTCCCACCCAGCCACAGATAGCAGGAGAACAGGAATTTGACCATCTTCCCAAGTCCCAATTGCTATCCCTACCTTCCAAACTTCTGGGATTTCCCATCCCCTGTTTTTCCCTCCCAATTTCAAATCTTTGCACAGAGGTGGGACTATAAATAAAGGATCCCACCTCACTAATAGCTTGTGAATATTATTGAGATTAATACCCTCAATAAAAGTGAAAATCAACTTACAACTTAAAGTCCACTTACCAATCAGCCCCTGCCAACCCTCCAATCCAAGAAAGATGAACCATCTCATTTTCACAGCTGTGCTCACAGCTTGCCTTGGGATTGGAGGCTATCAACAAGGGTCAGAGTTCTTTGGGCCCTCCCCAGATGGACTAGGTCATGAACCTCACTACAATCCTGGTCAACTGAACTCCTCCCAGACTGGACCCTGGCCTCCCCTGGTGTCTCCACATTCTACACTCTCTATTGTGATGTACACGTCCATGTACTACATCTTAACCTACTTTGCCAGGAGCTGTGGAAGATACAATGTAAACACAAAGGTCTTCCGCTGGTTGATGACTGTGTACCCCATTGTTACTGCCTTGACGGGATTCCAGTTTGCCAACCTGTTGCCATAAATACTGTTAGTGGTACCTACCATAACTGGGTATTACAGAAGCACTCAAGATTGCCTAGAGAAACGTGACTGAATTATGGAAACCCCATTTGAAATACAGAGCAAGTGTTTATCCGGAGCAAGACAACACTGGGTTCAAACCAGGGTCAATAGCAAGTTATTTGGATAAATGTGTTGGCAAAACTGCTCAATCTGGACGTGTGATTGGCTGCATGACAAAGCCCATTTGATCAATGTTTTTCATTGGTTAAACAGAAGGAGAAAAGCCTAAAAAATGAGGGAATGAACAAGGAAAAGTATGTTTTTAATTGGCTGAAGTAATTAAATAAGTTTAATGTACTATATAGCAAGGACACTGGATAGTTTAAGTCTGGAAAAACCAAGGACCAAGAGGAAACAGACTGAAACAAGGAGCTATAAAAAGGGGAACAGTTTGAAGCAAGACAGGGATTGGAAACAGTGGATTAAAAAGACCAAATAGACAGAACCAGGAGCTTAGGAAGCCCAATATAAAGGAGCAGGAGCCCAAATAAGAAGCAGGAGCCTAAGACCAAGTACAAGGAGTCTAAGAGATTGTTGGAGGACTCCAAGTATTGGCAAACCTCTATTGTTTTCTATGTCACCAGAGCCATATTACAGAAGTTTTCTAAGGGGATCTTCCTTCTGAGACAAATAAACACCCATTTTGTCCCCTATCCATCTTTCCAAGTTGTGCATTAATCCTTGTGAGTGAACTACCTAACATATTTAACCTAGTCAAGGGAAGAGTATACATATTGCCAAAGCTGTCAAAGATTTACTACTAGTAAAACTTCAAGGGAAGAGTGGGAAATGTTGACTGGAAACTTTGAGATGACAGATAGATGAAGGGAATTCATTGGGTTTGAGTTCAATAGCTCTTAAAAGACTGTTATCAGCCCACAGAGGGTCTGGACCCAGCTGAGGTTCAGGTACATGGAGGGGATGCTTGCCTATTAATAGTAAAAGTCTTAGAGGACTTTGCCATGATGAAAGCCAAGTACAAACTTCAAGCTAGCCAAATGCCCCAACTAGGAAATAACAACCCCATCCAGCTGGTCCCTGGCTTTGATCCAGGAAAACCCATGGTTCCTAAAGATCTGGAACACCCCAGACCTCATACACCAACAAATTATCCAAGGACTCCCTCTTTATTCCAGGAGCAGCTACCAGGGTTACCAACTGACAGGTATATTCAACATGAAATTAACATAAAAGGGAGTATCCCTAAAGCTCAACCCATCTACCAGTTAATACCATAAGATGACAATGTACTAAAGTAGTACTTAGATAAATCTTTGGAAAAAGTGCTCATCAGACCATCCAAATATTCTTTTGGTGAAGTTCTCTTCTTTATAGCTAAGAAAGAAGGAGTCTTAGATCTTGTTATCAATTATAAAGCTCTTAATGAAGTCAAAATTAAGAACAGGTACCCCTTCCCATGATTGATGACCTCTGTTATGGCTTGGCTAGTAAGGTTGGGTTGTATATGGCTTAACTTGGTTATCACAAATGTTTTTAATTACTAAATTCTAGCATAGGACTTAAGTCTCATATTAGCATGTATAATAAGATAATAAACATTATAAGATAATTTAATCTTTATTACACTTATCAAGGGAAGAGATATATAGTGATAGTAATGTTGCAATTAGCCATGATTTCACTGGAATTCACTATGGATAAGTAAAGGTTTACTTTATTAACTCACAATATAAATTAAATCTCAATTAAATGCAAGTTATCTTCTTCATCAGCCAATCTTAAGAACTACCTATATTCAATGCAAGAGTGCTACCAGATGTGTTAGATTAAAGTATAATAGATTAATTATTTAACTTTACCTGTGAATGAATGGTTTATCTAATCATATACAACAACCTCTTTGATGCCTTAGGGGGTCTTGATTCTTATCTAATGTTAATATGACTTCAGGAAACCACTGAATCTGAGTCAACCTTGAGGACATCCTAAAGACAGTATTCAGGACCAAATACAGACATTTGGATGTGACATCCTAAACTTTGGTATGAAAAATGCCCCCAGTACTTTTGTGGTATTCATTATGTCAAAACAGCAGGTTTGACCCGCCAACAAGGTTCTGAGTAAGCAGGTTTGTGACCCGCAATCCAATTATCCAGTCACTTGAAGCCAGACTAGGAAGTCAACTAAAATTTCCAAATATAACAACATGAACAGATGATGATCCCTTATGGTGGATACCTTGTTTTGGCGCTTGACTCATTACCAGGATCAAGCCACCCCCTTCATCATCCCACCGTGTGATCAACACTATCATGTTCCTGTTATCCACAATTCACAATGACTATATAATACCTATCTCCCAATAAAGATTATTGTCTAGTTCTTAAATATTTTCCCCTTGTAACTCTGCTAAAACAGCACAGTTACTACAATTAATAAAGTGTTCAAAGAACACATTAAGAAACATGCCATAGTGTACCTAGATGACATAATAATCAACAGTTATAGCAAGGAACAACACAGAAAAGATGTCTGTATGGTACTTAACATATTGCAAGATAACCAACTAATGACCAAATCATCCAAATGTGAGTTCTTCTCCACAGATTTACCCTTTCTAGTGAATATAATCAGCAAATATGGAATTATACCAGACCCAGAAAAATTAAGAACTGTATTAGACATGGCAGCACCACACAACAAAGTGAACTAAGTCCTTTATTGGGAATGGTCACATATTTCAGAAGATTTTTCTCCATTTTTGGAAAGCTCTGACTGCCTCACTATCTACAATCACTGGCAAAACAATAAAATTTGTATGGACCCCGCTGAGAGAAAAACAATTCCAACAATTGAAAAAATATTCATGGTACCTATCTTACAATATCCTAATCAGGAAGGGATCTACAAGCTATAGACATGCACTTCATACTATTCAATTAGAGAAGTACTCAGGATTTAAATAACAGAAAATGACTTCCTCCCTGTTGTGTATGAATCAGGAAAGCTGTCTGATGATGAGCAAAGATATCCAATACATGACAAAGAACTGATAGCTATTGTTCACTGTCTAATGAAGTGACAATGTTATCTGGAAGGCGCACAGATATTTAAAGTGCTAAACAACCACAAGTCTTTGGTGTTCTTTAAGACTTAACAACATCTATCTAGACAACAAGCTGAAAGAATGAGCCTTATAAAAAGGTACCCCATGATAATAAAATATAAAACAAGCAAGTAGATGCTTACTACAGATGCCCTATCAAGGCTATACAATAAGCATTTTATACACACTGATGGGGACCCTTATTGGCCCATGCTGATTATGGGGAATCTCCAAGAAGGGTTCTCACCTGGCACCCCAATGGACATCCAAGAGAAGGTCCTTAAGAGCAAACATCTGTTCAAAAACGTATATGACACACTACACCAAATACTTACAAATAGTGACACCATATCTTACGTCCTGTCAACACAAAAGATTGACACCATCCTTTGATACCACAGAGATCTGGGGCACACCTGTAGAAGGAACTTTTATGAATACTTCAAGACACGCTACTGGTGGCCCAACATTCTGGACAAAATCAAGGAAGTACTAGACCAATGTGAAGTATGTGAAAAGTAAACCTGCTCCAAAGCACTCCCAAAGCAGTGATACTAGTGTCAATCACCCAACCTTTTAAAGTGTGGTCACTGGATATTGTGGGACTAATGCCCGACAATTTTAAAGGCAAAAATTACACTATCACAGCTATTGACTATGCAACTAGGAGGCCTATAGCGCAACTGTGAAGAATTATTGACCAGGGATTGTGAAAATCCTAATTCATTAGGCAATTAATGAAAATTGATAAGGTCTAATAAATTACCCTTTCAAAAATTAATGCCATTAAAATTACATTAATAAATGTACACTTAGTGGCTCATGACATTGCCATCAATGATTAATCACGCCATGTTGCTGCCACCCTAATAACTGAGCGCCAGGATTCCAGAAACATTGGAAATATGTGCCAGCATTAATTATTCTTGGGGTGAGAGCGCTACTACAGTTTAAATTGAGCACCAGGACGCCAGCACAATTAATTTCAAGTGCTAGAGCGCCACAATAATTAACATCAAGCACTGAGACACCAGCTTTGAGGTGGAATAACGCCAAGGCGCCAGGCTCAATTCAAATGGTTGATTTGACTCCCAATTGAAGTTGAATATATAAGTGATTGTACACCCTAAAAAGATCACTTATCAATGTGCTAGTAGAGGGTTTCCTTGTGCTAGGCATTGAGGGATTTTTTCCTAAAATAGAAAGCTGTCCCTTTTTTCACTAGCACAGCCAAGGCTCTGCAGTGTGCTGGAATGTCCTAGAAGACATTTCCAGTGACTAATTATTAATAATATGAGAATGATCCTATATAAGGCATTGGAAGTAAACGCCAGGGGCAGATTTTACCTACTTGTATAGAATCAAATAAATTTATTCATTATAAGAAATCAGTTGGGCAATGTCTTCAGAATCCTCACATTCAAATGCATATAGCAAGTGTTTTTCCCCTGCCTCTCAAATCTTCTGTTGAATTTTCTGGTGTACACCAATTTTCAACATTAATCTACAAAAGAACATAAAGGAAACAATTTAATAAGGTTTATTGGTAAAGAAATCATAGCTAGTTTAAGGAAAACTGATCTCCTAATCACGGACTGAGGAACTGAACTTAAAGCCTTTGATACCAAAACCCACATTGCCAAAAACAGAATAAAACACACCATATCTAGCCCCTATCACCCACAAGCAAACAGAAGAGTTGAAATACCAAATGGTTCCCTTGTAGAAGCCCTCATCAAATTATCTTCTAATAATCCAAAAGCCTGGGATGACATGCTGCCAACTGTAATTATGGTGTGCAAAACTTGAGTTAACTGCAACACCAGAAAAAGCCCATATAAACTTGTCTATGGTAATAAGCCCAACATTCTTAGCAATACATCAGGACCACAATAACCTCTGCCTAAGAAAGTTCCCTATAACAATGACTCTTATGTACAGCACTCCAGGAAAAACCAAGAGGACAAGGAAAAAGAAAGGGTTGAGAGGGAAGCAGTTCCATTACAACAGAAATGCTTCCAAGTTGATGACAAGATCTGGGTTGTTACTCACTACATGCACAAATCAGACCCAGGATTACAAGGACCAGACATTGTCATGGAAGTCAAGCCAAACAACACCTACCTCATCAGGGGAATTGGGGCCCAAACTGAACCAAAACATATGCACCATGACCAACTCCGCCTATGTAAGGCAAGAAAATCCCAGCACAACTCCAGACTCCCTGCTCCCAATGCCCAATTGGATCAATATCAAGCTTGTATCCCCAACACACTCAAGAAAATCCCCAAGGCTCTGCCTTCTAGCACCCCAGGGGGAGATGTTGCAACATCTTTGATTACTCCCTCTTGTTAAATTAACGCCCCAAGTGACTTGCCAAATGATTCCCCAACTGATCATTAAGTTGGTAGAACTCTTATCATTTGCCCATCTATTATGGGGATCAAACATTTTGAGTCCTAAGTGGAACACTACTTGGACAAGCCTTGTGACTGCCATGACATACATGAACATCATGTGTCTTCTCATGATACTATATAATACTCCAAACTCATATATAATAAAGTACCATTCTCTTCTTAGTTTCCTCTTTATCTTGTGTACTATACTTCCCAGAAGTATATACTTGACAAGTGCATGAAGAAGACCCAGCCAAAATTATGCCAATGAAAGTTTGAGTCTATCCAAAGATCCCCAATTTCTGATATCCAATGCCAATCAAGAAAGGAAATGTCAGGTACAACCAAGGCTCTTGGGTCCCCAGCTTAATAATTTTCAATATTCCTGCATTACAGGCCCACTAGTATATTTTAAAGCTATATTCCTTGATGATATGTTGTTCTATCATTGAGTGAATTACCCTTAAATAGTATCACATAAATAACTACACCTTCACTACTAAGAAGCCCTTGTCACTAAGCTTTGTCACCCCTTATCAGAAGCTGAAGATGAATCACCTCATCTTCTCTGCTGTAATTGCAGCCTGTCTAGGGATTGGGGGCCATCAAACCATGTTTGAACCATTTGCCTTACACCCAAATTTACTGAAGGGTAATATTACTGCTGTAACTGTGATGTTTTATCAGAGTTACAAGGGGGAAATGATTAGAAGCTAGATAGATATCTTTATTGGGAGATATGACTTATATAGTTTGGGTGAATCATGGATAGCAGGAACATGATTATGGTGATCACTTGGTTGAATGGCTAGGGGGTGACTTGATCCTGGTAATGAGTCAAGCGCTAAATTGAGGTATCCACATATGGGATCATCATTATTGTGTTTGGCTCCTGGGGATGACATCCAGGAGGACACAGCGGGAAATCTTTATAACAAAATATTTGAGGTTTGAAGCTAGCCTTGGGTTAGTCTTCAGGGCAAAATTAAGGGCACATACCTTAATTTCCTGAAATAAAAGATGTGAAAGTCCTTTTGGCAAAAAAGACAGAAAAGAGCTTGAAGAATACTAAAGCCAACACAAATGTGGATAAACTTGTCTTTATTAGGAGAAATAATTCTACTTAAATAGTAGACAATGGCTGATGATCACTCATTAGGTAGATAGAGTGGCAGAGGGAGTCACATTGGGGTGAGGTCATACCAGGATCAGACAAAGGCAGGTATGATATTCTGGAATGAGTGGGGATTGTATCAGACCCATTTACAGAAGGCAAGGAATTTCCAAAGTCAAATGCAAAACCAACCAAATCTTTGCACATATCACTATTTGAATGCCATATTGAAATAGCATTAATGACGCAATTTCCAACAATCATCTGTTTATGTTGCTGTTTCTGGAAATTCAAGTTGACTTCTTCATTTGGCTACAGGTCACTGGGAAGTCAGATTGAGGGTCACAAACCTGCTTGGTTGGAACCTTTCTGTGGAGTTGACCCTGGTATTTTGACATTATTAGGAACCTGCACAACTTAACTCCTCACAACTACACTCTTTGCCCCAATTGTGTTTTCCCCATTCCACTATGTACATGGTGGTTTATACTATAACCTACTATGAACTAACATACTTTGCTAGTATCTTCGGTTGATTTAACGTCCACATAAAGATGTTTTTTGGTTATTGACAGTATACCCAATTGTCACCTCCTTGACAGAGTTCCAAGCAGGAAAATGGGCCCCTTATTTATCTAGAGTACTACCCTATATGTTGGGATGTTACACTGTGGCACTCTATACAGTATATTATTAAGTGAATATACAGTGCCATACATTCTATCAACACAAAATATTGATACAACCCTTTGCTATCATAGAGAATCAGTACACACCCGTAGCTGGAATCTAAATGATTATCTCAATACCTGATACTAGTGGCCCAACATGTTTAAAATCATCAAATAAGTTTTCAATCAATGAAAAATATGCAAAAAGTATGATCATTTAAAGGCACTCCCAAGTCTATAATTTCAGTACAGTAGTTTTAAAAGCTATGGCAACAACCAAAAAAATACTTCAGATTTAAGCAAAATCCAACTTACAGGTAAAAATATACACTCTTTTAACAGGGTTTATTGGCGTTAATGGGCAAAATGAGTCAACACAGCAACAAAGGGCTCACACGCAAAGCAAAACCATTCAAAATACAATCCAAAATACATTGATTCACAAACAAAATGGTGTGAGTTGACTTTTGGTGTACATATGTTTACTATGTGAATTGGTGACAAAATACACCCAAGCAAGGTGAGTCAAAACTCAAACCAAAAACAAAACACAATAGCAACTCACTACGTAAACAAAATCACTCACTCAGTGTGTGCAATGAATTGTAATCATGAATGATACCAAGATATCTAAAATAAGACATGAGATATGAAACATAAATTTTAAAAATATTGTGTTGGGTATTTGAATTTAGCAGTAAAATCTAGGAAAATGGGTGGGTTTTTTTGAGTATTCTAAAATGGGTGTTGTAAAACCAAAAAACAACTAATTAAGAAATAAAAAATCTATAATTGGGATATTGGGTGGGAAAAACTCTGATTAAATATCCATATTCAGATAAAAGCAAAAAATTAAATTATGGAGTAACTTAATTGAAATTTCTTTAATATTTTATTAAATTTTAAAATGGAAGGAACACAACACCAGAGTACCAATGCACCCGTTGTGCACTGCAGTTGTGGTTGCCCCCGTGGGTCAAAGAATAGAGTTAGTGCAACCCAAGTGCCTACTCAAGGAGGAGACGGGAGAGGAGAGTTCCATAGTGATGCTGCACTGACACAGCCAGTTCAAGGAGCACAAACTGCTAGGGTGCGGAGCATAAACCCTTGGGTCCCCAAACTGACCTAGAAGCCCACCAAGGTCATCACCACCAAAACAGTCAGAAACAAAGGGAGCAAACTTATCTCATATGTGTTTGACATTGTGTACCGGCAAGAGTCATTCCCGTCAGCCATGCTGGAGAAGGTGAAGCCTGTACTTGATAATAGCTACAAGCCCTATGTCAGTGATGGCAATAAGGAAGAGGACAAGGAGCCTGAGTTCTTCAGAACTAATGAGGGGCAGTTAGTGTTGAAGAAAGTTGCTGCGTTTTACACCAAGGTGCCCATGCCCTGTGTTGTGCCTAATGCCAACGAGTCAATCCCCACCGCTAAAAAGCCCGCTTAGAAGTGCATCCCTGACATTAAACGCATCATCTTGATTAAGCTAATGTGTGAATTGGGCAATTACAAGGCAGCTGCGGCCCTTGTTGGAGTGGATCCCAAGTACACCTCCAAGACGTTCAACAAGTTCATTAACATGGGTTGAGTCCTTGCTGTGGAGAAATCCATGTGTTTTTCCACCATGCTCACCAAGGAGCACAAATGAGCAATCCGCCAGTGGATCACCCAGGACTGTGATCTTGAACTGGCAAATATACAGGCAATGGTTGAGTCCACTTTTGGGATTGAGGCTTCCATTTCCTTTTACTACCATCTGCTGAAGAAGATACACTTTTCCTGGGAAAAGCTTGGGGTATCTCCTTACAATTGGAATAGCCCAACCAATATTGAGACCTGGAAAACTACGCAGAGGCGTACACTGCCCTCAAAGCCAAGGGGACAGTCAAATTTTACTATATTGACATATTGACATTTGCCTTGTCTATGTGCAATGTATATGGCTATGTCCCCAAAAGCTCTAATGACAGGATAGCTTAGCATGCTGCAGTCCGCACCACAGCCTATTCAATGGTGGCTCTCCTCGGTCCAAAGGGGGTTGAGCTATACCAAATGATTTTGGTATCTCAAAACAGCTGTACCTTCCTATCATTCCTCCAATTGGTCCAGGAGCACCTGAGGCACACAAGCCCGGGCTTCACCAATGTCATTGTGTTGGACAACATTGGTCTCCACAAAGTGGCTGACATTCTCAAGGAATTCCCAATGATTGACACCAGCATTTCTGTGGGCCCCCAGCAATTGGCCACAGCAAATTTGCGCCTTCTCTTCCTCCCAGCCTATTTTTCCTTCCTAAATTCCATCAAGGAAGTCTTTGGGTGGCTCAAGCAAGTTGTCAAGCAAGGAACCCCAACTGGGACCAAAGACCTGTTTAATTTGCTGCAAGCCAGGATCCACACCCTCCCAGCTGAGACTGTGGCCAAATTCTATGGCCACACTGATTCCTTCATCCCCACTTGCCTTGCCAAACAGCCAATAAATTAAAGGCTTGACTTGTTCAAATTTTTTATATTCTCTAATTTACTATTCAAGATTTATTAATTATCATTTTATATTTAGATGTTTCCAAGCCTGCAATCACATTCAGCAGGACAATCAATGAAGGTTAGTAATTTATTTATAATCATTTTTTATTGTGTCATCTAAGGGTATCCCAAACGCTTGATACTGGATTATGGAAACACATTAATATCACTTTGGCAAATAAATATAAAAATTAAATTAAAAAAGTTAGCTGTAATGTGTGCAAATTAGAAGTAGATTTTATTGACATATATTATTATGCTTTTATTAAGACCTTCTCTGGGATATATTTTGCAAATCTTGTTTGCTAAAATAAGAATTAGAAAATTTTATTATAATAAAAATAATATGAATTGTAATGAAATTTATTGGAAGAGAGAATTTATTAAGAGCACCTGTAGTGAGTTCTTCTGTATGTACCCACCCTGCAATGGAGGTGCTGCACAACCTTCACTGCCACATCATGGACAGTGGATACACCCTGGTTAAAATACTCCTGCCTGCTGGTGAAAGTTCATAGGATCAGGTGTGAATGGAGGAGCAGCTTCTCTGGCGGGGCTGCAAACCCGTAGATACTAGCCAGGACCAGGGCGTCCTGGATGACGTGATCCACCAAGTCATACCCAGGGGGACCTTCTTCCTGTCCAGGGAGAGCCTGGCCTTGTCAATTCCTAAGAGGACCCCGTCAAAATCCTCCACGCTGGCGCCCATTCCAACGTAGAAGAGATACCCAAGGTAAACCACCAAGTGGAGCCTTTGCCCAGCAAAGGCTTCCGTGAACTCACACAATTTATTATAGACCACGCTGATCTTCTTGTTGTGCCTGGCCTTTGCAAAGATAAGATCCATTGCCAAGTGGAGCCCTGTCTCATCTGCACTCCAGGACAGCCCAAAGTTGGCAAGGATAATTTTTGTTTTCTTGATGGCTGTTGTGTCTGCAACAGCCAATTTTCCCACATACGCCCAAAGTTGTCCAGCAGGTAAGAAATTGTGTGCTCCAAGGGGTAGCAGAAGCAAGCAGCCGCATGAGCCTAGCCCATCTCTGGTAAATTCTTAAATGGGAGCGTTGCCAGGACGTCCCAAACAAGCTCAATGGAGTTTACACAGTAAGCTCCACTGAGGAATACTGGGTCAATGCAGACCAATTAGGCATCCTTGTAGGCAGTAACTGCCCACTTGGATGCCCCCTTGGCATGTGTAATTTCTGCCAATGCCTCCTGCCACATTGAAAAGGACCTGTGAACCCTGTCTTCAAGCTCCTGCAAGACAGGGGGGGCAGATAGAGTTGTTTTGCCACATGAGTGGCAAAATTTAAATAGAAGGTGGGCAGGACAAAAGGAACCAGGACCTGGTGGAGCTCACCATCAATGTTCTCTAAAAAAAGTAAGTATTTTGAAGTTTGTATTAATTTTATTTTTTATATTACCTTTGCAGGTTTCCTCCTTTCCAGCGGCTTCAACAGGCTTTGCCATTCTCGGCGCAAGTAATTGTGCTGGCAATTCAGTGACCACGGTTTGTGCGCGCTTTGCAGGTTTAAGATGTTCATACATCTCAGGGTCGTTGACCCAGAGGGACGGCGCGGAGAGGGCAAAGTACTTGAATTCAAGGCCTTCCACAACGTGCTTCTGGACATTTAAAAGCCGTACAATTGTTGTTTTGGGAGTGTCTGGCATCTTGGCCATGAGTGCCTTGGCAGACACCTTTTCAATTTTGTCCCCTTCAAGGATGGCAGACTTAACTCTTGCTTTGACCTTGAGTCAATCTCTTTAATTTCAGCAATTGCTGAGTTGAGATCCTTCAAAACTTTCTCTAATTCTCTCATTGATTTTTTACTAACCATTTCATATTTTTTATAGATTTTGCCCCAATAAATTCTGTATTATTTTGATACTGTTGCCTCTTTGTTTATTCCTTTTTGTTTTCCCATTTACTACAATATCCCATCTTTATACCCATTGTGTATATGTTTTACGCTCAACTCAATATGTGTTGTTTGCTTTGTGTTGGCATTGTTTCCTTAATTACCAAATTATTTTTGGCACTTTGCACAGCCCCTTGTGAAAATATTAACAACAATTTGGTGATCAGCTAAATTTGAATTATAAAATTATAGGTTAATTGTGTTTAGATAAAGTTGTTACTGATCTAAATTCAAAACCTTAATGATAAACTTTAAGCCAATCAGGAGCAAAGTGATAAAGTGATTGTTGTGACATAAAGGGACATTCAATAATTCTTTGATGCATGTGCGCTAATTAATATGATTGGCTGGATCTTTTGCTATTGTAAGCCATTGCCGCTGTGGCAAGTTGTTGGTGGACTAGTGCCCAATCAGCTTCTGAGTTAGCACTAGTCCACCAACAACTTGCCACAGCAGCAATGGCTTACAATAGCAAAAAAATCCAGCCAATCATATTAATTAGAGCACATGCATCAAAGAATTATTTAATGACCCTTTATATCACAACAATCACTTTATCACTTGATCCTGATTGACTTAAAGTTTATCATCAAGGTTTTGAATTTGGATCAGTAACAACTTTATCTAAAAACAGTTAACCTATAATTTTCTAATTCAAATTTAGCTGATCATCAAATTGATGTTAATTTTTCACAAGGGGCTGTTTTTGGGTACTAAAAATAACTGTGCTCTGGATCTAGGTACATGGCATAGTAAATATATGATTTTATAGAAATAAGCTGAACATAAAGAATAAAACCAACTACAGTAGTTTTAAAAGCTATGGCGACAAGCAAAATGAACTCGGATTTAAACAAAATCCAAGTTGCGCAAGATTCAGGATTCAAATAATTTAAATATTGTTGGTTAATAAATGAAATGTCAAACCAAAAACAAAATTCCACTTGCCCATTATACAAAATTATATCAAACATCAAGTGGTGTAGTTCAACCCACAAACAAAATGAACTGACGCAACAAGTGAAATGGATGGATGTTATTCTGGAGTATATTATAATCCAATCAGGATTCATATGAGACACCAACAGAAGGACCAAAATGAAACAAAATCTGAGTAATCTAGAAGCAAGATTACACAAACACAAAACAAAATTAACTCATACAAGATGTGCAGTATGAGCAGCCTAAAATAGAAAAATAACAGTTTAACAGCCAATCAATAGCTATCCAATTTAGGAACAGAGGCATTTTATCCATTTTTATGGCTCCAGATTAGTATGGAATGGTTTTGAGAACCTTCCAAATATGGGCTCAATATTACAATAAAAATAAATCATAAAATTTAAACTTCTACTTTTAGTGATTTTATCCTAGGTTTATTACAATGGTTTTCAACAGCAACATTTTCAACGGCGCCAGCAGACAAGCCAACAGCAGCCAAGCCAGCTTCAATGGGGGTGAGGCTTAGGACGTGGAGGCACCTGTTTACACCCAAGCCTTTGAGGCGGATAACAAGGAAGCTGACCTGTTACTGTCCCCCAACCCATATGGCTTTGACTTGTTTGAGAGTCACTTTGTGTCTAGTGCTGCCCCTGCTCCCACACCCACCCCTGCACAAGCTGCCCACCAACCAACCAATCAGGATGGCAACCTCAATTTGGAAAAACTTCCTGCCATTGCCCAACCTGCCCCTCCCTCAGCCAATCAGGCTTCAGCTCCCCCCGCCCAGTGTCCCAAACGCAGAATTATCACTGCCCAAATTCTCCAAGAAATTGTGGCACTGAATCTACAGGGTCTGTCATGGGACCAGATTGCTGACCAATTTCAATTTACCCGAGCTACTGTCATGCGGGAATTCAACAGCATGATGAACAGGGGGAATCAGATCAGGGCGGCCAAGAAGGCCCAAGAGTCCCAGATAACTGAGGCCTATCCAATCATGCTCAACCTCCTCCAGCGGGACCCCAAGCTTCCCTTGACCCAGGTCCAGAAGCAACTTGCTCACCATGGCATTCAGGTGTCTGAGCGCATGGTGCAGCTCTGGATGTACAGGAAGGTGGCTTCTGTACAGATTCTTAATAATTTTGCCAGCAACCAATGGAATGGGGCTGAGGATTCCCTGTATGATCTTGAGATTGAGGCAACCCTGGTCTGATGCCTGACAAGTCTGTCAGATGATGTCATTTTTATCTCCTACTACAAGTTATCAATTGCATTTGACAATTTTGGTGAGATGGGAAAAGCTGCCACCAAGAACGGAAGGAAGAAGGTCAAAAAGGGGATGTTCATTGGTGCATTTCTGGTTGTGTTGGCCAAGGGTTTTGTCTATTATTGGACAAACCCTGATTTTGTTGATGGGTACTCATACAGCCACATCCTTGGTGGATTGCTCAACTCCTGGGATGGCTCAAATTCCAAATACCGGGTTTTCTTGAGCCACCAGATGAAGGAAAGCTCCACTACCCTTGAGGCCATCCAGGGACGCGGGCACCAAGCCTCTGTGTACCCAGCTGGCCACACGGACGTCCATCTGGGTGATGTTGCCTTCTTCAACATTGGAGATACACTACAGGAACACCGCCCTCAGGCTTTCAACGACCTCTATCTTGGGGTCCTTGACCACAGTTCTCTCTTTGGTCACCAAATGGTGGCTGACTTGTTTGCGCAAATGGTTTTCCATGTGAATATGGACAAACAATCACAGAAAGACAAGCGCCTCCTGCCCCGTGCCACAGCCACCTACCAGCCCATCCAGCCAATGACTGATGAGGAGTACAACAAGCGGTATATGGCAACCATCACGTGCAATCCTCCTGCCTCCACCCCTGCCACCAACACCCCTCACCTGCAAGCCCACCCACCCAATCCAAGACCCACCAAGCCCGCTAAGAAGCGCATCCCTGATGTCAAACCCGTCACTCTTCCCCGCCTCAATAAACCTCCTGTTGCTGAACATTTCTATTTATATTATCATTATTTTGGATTTCAATTGTTCAGGTTATCTTTGTTTATAGTTGGGTTTATTCTTTATGTTCAGCTTTTTTCTAAAAAACATATATTTACTATGTTGTGTATCTAGATCCAGAACATAGTTATTTTTAGTACCCAAACCCAGCCCCTTGTGAAAATATTAACAACAACTTGGTGATCAACTTAATTTGAATTAGAAAATTATAGTGTTAATTGTATTTAGATAAAGTTGTTACTGATCCAAATTCAAAACCTTAATGATAAACCTTAAGCCAATCAGGAGCCAAGTGATAAAGTGATTGTTGTGACATAAAGGGTCATTCAATAATTCTTTGATGCATGTGTGCTAATTCATATGATTGGCTGGTTGTTTTGCCAATGTACGCCATTGCCGCTGTGGTGAGTTGTTGGTGGACTAGTGCCCAATCAGCCGCTGAGTTAACACTAGTCCATCAACAACTCGCCACAGCGGCAATGGCATACAATGGCAAAACATCCAGCCAATCATATTAGTTAGTGCACATGCATCAAAGAATTTTTGAATGACCCTTTATGTCACAACAATCACTTTATCACTTGGCTCCTGATTGGCTTAAGGTTTATCATTAAGGTTTTGAATTCAGATCAGTAACAACTTTATCTAAATACAATTAAGACTATAATTTTCTAATTCAAATTCAGTTGATCACCAAGTTGTTGTTAATATTTTCACAAGGGGCTATGTCAAGCGCCAAAAATAATATGGTAACCAAGGAAACAATGCCCCACAAAGCAAACAACACATATTGAGATGTGTGTAAAACATATACAAAATGGGTAAAAATATGGGATAATGTAGTAAATGGGAAAAAAAGGAATAAACAAAAAGGCAATTGTATCAAAATAATACAGAATTTATTGGGGAAAGAGCTATAAAAACATATGAAAAGGTTAGTAAAAAATCAATGAGCAAATTAGAAAAACTTCTAAAAGACCTTGACTTGGCAATTGCCAAAATCAAAGAAATTGACTGCAAGGTCAAGGAAAAAGTGAAGTATGCCGTCCTTGAAGGGGACAAAATTGAAAAGGTGTCCGCCAAGTCACTCATGACCAAAATACTGGACACCCCTGAGAAGACAATAGAGCGCCTACTCAACATTCAGAAGACAGTGGTTGAAGGCTTGCAATTCAAGTCCTTTGCCCTCTCTGTGCTGTCTATCTGGATGGACAACCCTGAGATGTATGCACATCTCAAACCTGTCAAGAGGGCCTGCAAGGAGGACACTGAGATGCCCACACAACTGCTTGCGCCAAGGATAGCAAAGCCTGCCAAAGCCGCCGGCAAAGAAGAAACCCAAGAAGGTAACCTAAGAAAATAAATTTAATAAAAATTCATAAATACTTACCTTTTTTTAGAAGATGTTGATGGCAAACTCCGTCGGGTCCTGGTTCCTTTTGTTCCCCCCACCTTCTACTCAAATTTTGCCACTCACATGGCCAAGCAGCTTTTCCTGTCCCCCCTGTCTTGCAGGAGCTTGAAGATAGGATTCACAGTGTATTCACAATGTCCAGGGAGGCATTGGCTGGGCTGACACATGGCAAGGGGGCATCCAAGTGGGCAGTTACTGCCTACAAGGATGGTCAACTGGTCTGCCTGGACCATGTTAACCTCAGTGGAGTTTACTGTGTAAACTCCATTGAGCTTATTTGGGACGTCCTGGCAACGCTCCCATTCAATAATATACCGGAGATGGGCCGGGCTCATAGGGCTGCTTGCTTCTGCTTCCCAGTGGAGCATACCATCTCTTACCTGCTGGACAACTTTGGGTGTGTGGTGGCAAAACTAGCTGTTGCAGACACAACAGCCGTAAAGAAGTCAAAAATCCTCCTGGCAGACTTTGGGCTGGCCTGGAGTGCCAATGAGACGGGGATCCAAGAAGCTATGGATCTTACCTTTGGCAAAACTAAACATGAGGAAAAAAATAAGCGCAGTATACAACAAACTGTGTGAGTTTACAGAAGCCTTTGCTGGGCAAAGGCTTCATCTCGTTGTTTACCTGGGGTTCCTATTCTACTTTGGAATGGGCGCCAGCGTAGAGGATCTAGACGGGGTCCTTCTTGTAATTGACAAGGCCCGGCTTGAACTGGACGGGAAGAAGGTCCCCCCAGATATGACTCAGTGGACCATGTTATCCAGGACGCCCTGGTCCTGGCTGGAATCTACAGGTTTGCGGCCCTGCCTGAGAAGCTGCTGCTTCACTCTCACCTAACCATTCTGCCTTTCACCAGTAGGCGGGAGTATTTTAACCAGGGTTTATCCACTGTCCACAGTGTGGCGGTTGAGGTTGTGCACCACCTCCATTGCGGGGTGGGTACATACCATCAAGTCCATTATAGGCGCTCCTAATATATCCTCTATTCCAATAAATATATTTACCCTTTAGATTATTTTTATTATAATTAATAATTTTATAAAATAATATTTTAGCAAATATTACTTACAAAATAAATTCCAGGGAAGGCTTTAATAAAAGCATATAATATATGTCAATAAAATCTACTTCTAATTTGTATGATTTACATTTATTTTTTAGTTTGCTTTTTATATTTATTTGCCAAAAATGATATTGATGTGTTTGCATAATCCATTATCAAGCGTTTGGGATACCTTTGGATGCAATAATAAAAATGATTATAAATAAATAAATTACTAACCTTCATTGATGGTGCTGCTGAATGTGATTGTGGGCTTGGAAACACCTAAATATAAAATGTTAGTTAATGAATCTTGATTAGTGAAAAAGAGGATATATAAAAAAGTGGGATAAGCTAAGCCTTTAATTGATTGGCTGATTTTCAAGGCACGCGGGGATAAACAAATCAGTGTGGCCATAGAATTTGGTCACGGTCTCAGCTGGGAGGTTATGGATCCCTGCCTGCAGCAAATCAAAAGGTCCTCTCTCCCAGTTGGGGTTCCTTGCTTGACAACTTGCTTGAGCCACCCAAAGACTTCCTCGATGGGATTTAGGAAGGGCAAATAGACTGGGAGGAAGAGAAGGCGCAAATTTGCTGTGGCCAATTGCTGGGGGCCCACTGCAGCACTGGTGTTGATCATTGGGAATTCCTCAAGAATATCTGCCACCTTGTGGAGACCAACGTTGTCCAGCACAATTATGTTGGTGAAGCCCGGGCTTGTGTGCCTCAGGTGCTCCTGGACCAATTGGAGGAATGATAGGAAGGTCCAGCTATTGTGAGATCCCAATATCATTTGGTAGAGCTCAACCCCCTTTGGACCGAGGAGAGCCACCATCAAATAGGCTGTGGCGCGGACTGCAGCACGCTGAGCCACCCCGTCATTGGAGCCTCTGGGGACATACCCATACTCATTGTGCATTGACGAGGCAAATGCTGATTTGTTGATGTAGTAAAATTCAACCGTCCCCTTAGCTTTTAGGGCAGTGTACGCCTCCGCGTATTTTCTCTGGGTCTCAATATTGGCTGGGCTGTTCCAATTGTATGGGGATACCCCAAGTTTTTTCCAGGAAAATTGCATTCCCTTGACCAGATGGTAGTAAAAGGAAATTGAAGCCTTTACCCCAAAAGCAGACTTGACCATGGCCTAGATATTTGCCAGTTTAAGATGGCAGTCCCAGGTGATCCACTGGCAGATTGCCCATTTGTGCTCCTTTGTGAGCATGGTTGACACGTGCAAGGATTTCTCTGCGGCAAGGACTCAACCCGTGTTGAGGAACTTGTTGAAGGTCTTTGAGGCTTACTTGGGATCCACCCCAACAATGGCTGCGGCTGCCTTGTAATTGCCTGATTCACACATTAGATTAAGCAGGATGATGTGTTTGATGTCAGGGATGCGCTTCTGAGCAGGCTTTTTAGCGGTGGGGATTGACTCATTGGCATTGGGCAAGGCACAGGGCATAGGCACCTTATTGTAGAAGGCTGCAACTTTCTTGCGCACCAGTTGTCCCTCATCAGTTTGAAAGAACTTGGGCTCCTCGTTGTCCTCCTGATTGCCATTGCTGATGTATGGCTCATAGCTAGTATCAAGTACAGGCTTCACCTTCTCCAGCATGGCTGACGGGACCAACTCTTGCCGGTACACAGCGTCAAACACATACAAAGTAAGTTCTACCTCCTTGTCTCTAACCGTTTTTGTGAAGGTAACCTTGGTGGGCTTCCGGGTCAGCTTGGGGACCCAAGGGTTTATGCTCCGCACCCTAGCAGCTTGTGCTCCTTGAACCGGCTGTGTCAGTGCAGCGTCACTATGGAAATCTCTTCTTCTGCCTCCCCTGAGTAGCCACTTGTGTTGTACTGAGTCTATTCTTTGACCCGCGGGGGCAACCGCAACTGCAGTGCACAATGGGTGCATTGGTACTCTGGTATTGTGTTCCTTCCATTTTAAAATTTAATAAAATACTAAATAAATTTTAATTAAGTTACTCCCTAATTTTAATTTTTGCTTTTATCTGAATATGGATATTTAATTAATATTTTTCCCACCCAATATCCCAATTATAGATTTTTT